>MU772823.1:0-32887 GCA_026770625.1 Nicotiana glauca | reverse complement strand
CCTTCGCGTTCGCGACTCCCTCTTCGCATTCGCGAAGGCCAAAACCAATAGCCTCCCACTTTCCTCTTCGCGTTCGCAAAGAAGGAAACCAGATACCAGCAACCAACATCAACTTTTTACCCAATTTCGATCCGTTAACCATCTGGAATCCACCCGAGGCCCCCGGGACCCCAACCAATCATACCAACCAATCCCAAAACACATTACGGACCTGATCGAGGCCTCACATCATATCAAACAACACTAAAATCACGAATTACACCTCAGTTCAAGCTTTATGAACTTTGAAGTTTCCAACTTCTATTTCCGATGCCGAAACCTATCAAATCACGTTCGATTGACTTCAAATTTTGCACACAAGTCATATTTAACATTATGGACCTACTCCAACTTCCGAAATTTCATTCCGACCCCGATATCAAAAAGTCAACCCCCAGGTCAAACTCTCCAAAAACCTTCAACTTTCTATCTTTAGCCAAATGGCTTCAAAATGGTCTACGGACCTCCGAATTCACTTCCGATCGCGCTCCCAACTCCAGAATCACTATACGGAGCTACTCACAGTCTCAGAATTCCAAACGGACGTTGATAACACCGATATGCACTTCAAACCAAACTTATAAAATTTCTTCTAAAATACTAACTTCCACGATAGGCGTCAAAACGCCTCAGGGTTATCCAAAACCCACTCCGGGCATATGCCCAAGTCCGAAATTATCATACGAACCTGCTGGGACCTTCAGATCCCAATTTCGAGATTGTTTACTCAAAATTCCAATTCTAGTTCATTCTTTCAACTTTAAGCTTCCGAAATGAGACTTCTCTTCCCAATTCAACTCTGGACTTCTCGAAATTCAATTCCGACCACGCGTACAAGTCATAATACCTGAAATGAAGCTGTTCATGGCCTCCGACTGCTGAACGGAGCGCTAGTACTCAAAATAACCGGTCGGATTGTTATAATTATAAACAAAGCAAGTTATAAACTATCAACATGTACATTATTTTTATTGTTCACCACCTTAATTCCTATATACACATATAAGCACACTTAATTAAAAATAATTAAATTATTTTGCTATGTCATAATAAGAGTTAAATAAGACCAACAAGAATGATATTAAAAAAAAAACTTTGCAAGATGATTATTAATTAATAACATAATTTGTCAAAGATCTAAACTTAACTGTAATGCAAATATTATTTAGGCCACGAGTAAAAGTTTGGTAATTAAATTTAGCTTGAACCCACACCCAAGCAAATATTCAGTTCACTCTAGTTCAAAGAATAAAAAAACTCAAAACATCTTACAAATAAAATGCTACTTAGTAACTTTCCATTACAGATGAATAATTTTTACTTTTGTTACTGCTTAGGACTTATTTGTATTACCAAACCAGTGTGCTTTTATGCACATACGTCCCTCCACTACCTCGTATGTCACAATTAATATTGTGTCGAATCAAACATTTGAAATAAACTTAAGACTACTAATATTTTACAATACAATTCTTTTACTAAAAAAAGATTAGAACTAGAACAAAACAATAGAAGTATTTTACGTAGTGGTGTCAACAGTTCTAAAGATGGAATTAAAAGATAAAGCCAAAATTAATCAGAACCAACAAAACTATCTTTCATGTCGATAAGAAAAATTCGAATATTACTTTTTCTGTAAAACTTTTTACAATAAAAATCACAGCCACAATCTACTGATTTTCAAAGCTAGCAATGCTAACTTTTCTAAAACCTCGAACTCGGAACCGCAAATAAAATCTCGAACTCCGCCTCCAAACTCTCTTTCTTTCTTACTTCGTGACTTCTCCTCTCTTTTTCTTTGTCTTCTGTTACTTTTTTTTTCTTTTTGTTTTGTTCCTTTTTGCTTCTTTCTTTCTCTTCCGTTACCTTCTCTCTCTCTTTTTTTTTTTATACGTTTTCTCTCCTTTTTTTTCTTTCTAAGAGTGTCCTCATATATATAGATGTGTGGAGGGAGTTAGAGTTGGAGTTGGAGTGAGAGAATGGGGTTGAGAAGATCATGGTGAGTAGTTAGGATAATTTTTTTTGAATCTTTCAAGATTTATCCCTTTTTTTGTTATATATATATTTTTTTCGTTTTAATATTTAAAAGATAAATTAAACTTATAAATATAAGAAGACTAACCAGCATTTCTTACAATATAAAGAAAATTAAATATTTACATGTACTTTAAATAATACTAAAAAAAGATACCATAAATTATTTATTAAAATTCTAATAATACTATATATATTGTTAATTTTCTTCTTCTCTTTACAAATAGAAATAGAATTTGTACTATAAGTATGTGAATATTTTTTGTATTTTTTTTGTTTAAATAAAATCTATTAAGAATGATGAAAGTTTAAACATTAAGATTAAATATGAAAGAAATGTTTACACTAAAATAGGATAGAATTTGGGTGTGGTAAAAAATTAGCTTAAATATGAATTCTGTATGAAAATGATGAATTTTAATATTAATATGATTAAATTTGACTTTTGGTCAACATTTTGGGTAAATGGACCCGGACCCGAATTCGTGATTGGACGGTTCCGGGGATCCATAGAAAAATATGGGATTCGAACGTATGCCCGGAATTGAAATTCGAGGTCCCGAGCCCGAGAAATGAATTTTTAAAAGAAATTATTTTTCTAAAATTATTAAGTAAATTGGAAATGAAATTTGATTAGAAGACTGTGGTATCGGGCTTGTATCTTGGTTCCGATATCCGGTACAAGTCTTATATATGGTTTAAGCGCATTCTGTGAAATTTCATTGAAATCGGACTTCATTTGACGTGTTTCGGACCTAAATCTCTAAAAATAAAAGTTTATGAAGTTTGATGAAAAAGTGATGATTTTGAGGTTTGATTCCTCGCTTTTGATGATATTTTGGCGATTTGATCACACGGTTGAGTTCGTAGGATGTGGTTGAGTTAGTGTGTGTGATTGGTTAGGAGCTCCGAGGGCTCGGGAGTGTTTTCGAAGGTGTTTGGGATGGTTTTGAACTTAGGGAGATAGCAGAAAATTTGCAATTTTTCTTCCCCTCGTGTTCGCATAGCTTTGAGTCCTTCCTTCTTTGCATTCGCGTTCGTGCCCTCGCGAATGCGTAAGGTTATTTGACCATGAGGGCCCAGTTTCACTTCTTTCTTCGCGTTCGCGTGCATACCACCGCGATCACGAAGATTTGTTGCTTCCTTCAACGCGTTCGCGTACCTTCTCACATGTTCGCGTAGGCCATACCCAGGACCCCAGCCCTTTTCCTTCTATGCGATCGTGACTTACCTCCTGCGTTCGCGATGCCCTTTCTGATTACCCTTCACGAATGCGATCCCTTTCCTGCGAATGCGAAGGGCAATTTCGTTGAGTGATTTTTAAGTTTTAAAACAGAACAGTGACGAGATTTTTCACCCAAAACTCATGAACTCTTCTTCTCCACAGCCCCTATGTGATTTCTAGAGCTCTTCTTCACCAAAGCTTCTTGGGTAAGTATTGTTTAACTTGTTTCCTTCACTTTCCTTCATCATTTATCGAACTCCTAGGCTCAAATCATGTAATCTAGGGTTGAAATTGGGAGAATTGGGTAGAATTAGGGCTTTTTAATTTTCTTTGATTTAGACCTTATATCCGGGCTCATGGGGGGATGAGTGATATGAATTTGATCCGAACCTTGTGTTTCGACCAAGCGTGCCCGGGGTCGATTTTTGGAATTTTGGGAAGAAAGATTAGAAAACAATATTAGGCATTGGATTTGATTTGTTTAGCTATTATTGATATTATAAAGTCGTTATTTCATAGATTTGATTGAGTTGGAACCGAATTCGAGAGGGAAAGCGGTCGTTGTGGATTGATTTAGCCGTGGAAGTTGAGGTAAGTGTTTCATCTAACTTTCGCTTGAGGGAATAAGATTAGAGTATTGTTTGCTAATTGATAATTCTTGAGTACGGTGTATAGCATGACCGTGGGTCCTTATTTGTACTTATTCTAATTTTTTTGTGACTCTTCCTTGTGTAATTGATGATTTCTATATAATGTGAAGAGTATGAGAAATAATTATGATTTGTGAACCCTTTGGAGCATTGGCTCGAATGATAAAGTAATTATTGAGTAAGAAATGAAAGAAAGAGAAAGAAATGTGATTATTTCCTTGCCGGGTTGTATTCGTATATTGATTATCTCCCTTGCTAGGATGTGAAAGTTAGTGTTATTATTCCCTTGCCGGGATTTAACTGTTTACTTGTGTTTCCCTTGCCGGGACTTCTATTACTATTTTTCTATCCTCTCGCCCCATTGGTTGTGATTGTTGCTTGGGTGAGGAAGAGTGATAAAGCACGAAGGTTGATGCCGTGCACGATTTGTGTTGAGGATATGTTAATGCACGAAGGAGCATTCCGTGCCATGTTTTGATTATTAATGCATGAAGGAACATTCCATGCAATGTTTTGATTATTAATGCATGAAGAAACATTCCGTGCCATGTTTTGATTATTAATGCACGAAGGAACATTCCGTGCCATGTTTTGTTTATTAATGCACGAAAAGTCATCCCCTGCCATGATATGAGTGTTTATGTGAAGGAAAGCACGAAGGTTGATGCCGTGCACTTTATATGATTGTTTTGGTGAGAATGAGAGTAGAAACATGAAGGGTGGTGACGTGCAACTGTTGTTTCCCTACTCTCATTGACATTGTAGTTGTACCATTTCATTCCTTATTTATTGATTTTGTACAGCCCCTACAGCATGCTCCCCTCCCTCTTGACTTGTTAAATTTTTGTTTTCTCTTTTATTGCATATATATATATATATATATATATTGAACTGCACAGATTGGTTTTGGTAGCCCTGTCTAGCCTTGTCACTACTTCGCCGGGGTTAGGCCAGGCACTTACCAGCACATGGGGTCGGTTGTGCTAATGCTACACTCTGTGCATCTTTTTGCACAGATCATAGAGCCAGAGCAGCTTTTGGACAGCAGTAGGAGTTTTGGGAGCTGACTTCAGTCCAGAGATCCCGAGGTAGCCTAGCTGGCTTCCGCATGGCCCAGAGTCTCTTCTATCTTTACTTTAGTTTGTTATCCTTTGTACCGGAACAAACAGAATTATATTTTTATTCAGACATTGTATTTAGCATTCTCTAGACGTTCGTAAGTTTGTGACTCCAGTTCTTGGGTAGAGAATTTTGTTAAACTTCCGCATTTCTTTCAGTTAATTATATATTGAGACTTCCGCTTTATCATATTATGTATTGTTATTATTAAATGATCTATAATTGCTAAAAGAAGTAAATTAACTTTGCTTGCCTAACTCCTATTAGTAGGCGCCATCACGACTCCCGAGGGTAGGAAATTCGGGTCGTGGCAATACTTCCCTTCTTGATTCTTTATCGTGTGATTTGATCCCTGTGAGGCTTATGCCTTTGTTTCTTTCCTACTTAATCTTACGCAACGTGAACCACTGGTTGTAAATCGAGAATTGATGAATTGTAATGGCGCTACAGATATGGTGTGGGACGTTTCTCCCGGTATAGTTGAATGTACTATTATAGTTTCCTCGTGGAAGGATATTTTATTATTTCAGCTCAGTAGCAGTACTTCTGAGAGCTCTAAGGCTAGACACAAGTTGCCGTGATGCCTATGAACGATTGTTCCGCAGTATTGATATGATGGTAGGATGTTTGCCTGCTTGTCGGGGCAGTGAATGACTTGGAGGGAGGTTTACTCAGTGCATGATCTAGAGATTTGGTATTTTATTCCCAGTAGGGGAAAGGCAATCGGGTAGAGAATGTTTAGGTTTGGGTTGACAAGGTATCGAGACTCGGTATTTGCGAGCGTGGCGAAATTTTCTTTTATGATGAGGTTTTGTTGTCCTTATTGGATGTACTAGATTCACCGGTGTTGTGATCTTCTACAACCTGCCTCTGGAGCAGGATATTGTAGGTCAGTATTGAAGAAGCGATTGTTAGATATCGTGGGGTGCAGCGGTGCAGGATTTAATCGGTGTTCCTAATATCGACGACTCAGAAAAGATGATCTTCGAAAAATTTTAAAGTTAGTAGCGACTTGTGGGTTCAAGTGCTACGAAGGTAGATTTTATTTAAGGCAACAATTGAGCAGCAAAGTATGAGGAAAGATGTGTGGAAAGTGTCAAACGGTGGCTAAAATTCCTAGAAGGCCAGGTGTATGAAGCAAAGGTCAAGTAGTTGATTAAAAAAGTGAGTTTGCCCAAAGTGGGAGAGTGGCGGATGTTGCGTATGGGCTTGGTGGTAGGATGATTACGCACCTTAAGGAGAGTTTGGAATGATTTGGGATTTTAGTGGCTGGCGATTGAAGTCTACGGGTTTAATTGGAAGTATGGGCTAATATGCAGCAAGGAGATCGATCGCGCAAATGTGGTTGATGATTTAGAGTATAAAAGGGGGTTTTACAGAAAGATTTCAAGAATTTTGGTGGTTGATTGCGCAAGGTTATGTCAATAAGAGATAAAAAAGATGGGTGAGTTCTAGATTTGTGAAATAATGGCTTCAAGCTAAGTGGGAGAGTCCCCTCGCTTATGATTGGGTTGCATGGTTAACTACTTGCGCGATTTTTGGTTATTAGCATATCGATGGGCTATTTCAGCTACGGGAAAGGATCATAAGTGGTAATTTGAGCAAAGGAATATTAAAGGTGGGCTATCTTTGGCCTTATTGGCCATGTTCAGACTTGGGAAAAGATTCAGGATTTTGCTTCGTATAAATGCGGGTTCCAAGGGAAGTGATTTTGCGGGTTCTTCGCCAAGAGGGTATTCATATGATAGAAGAATCATGGAGTTGATTATATTCGGGGCCAAGTCAGAGCGGGTTGCTCTCAACAACAGTCACAGTAAATTCACAAGATGAGGTGTGATGCCTAATGATTTCGAGCGTATAGGTACGGCTAAGAATAAAGCTTGTTAGTAGCCTAAGAGAAGAGGCACAAAATGTTCTGTGATGTTTTGTCTTGCGATGTAGCAATTGGGAGGTATGAAATGGTTCGTGGGATTTGAGACAGCATGGTCTCGTGATTCAAGGTCACTCGAGACGAGTGCGGATAGAGTGTGGTAAGTGTTGAATGGAGTTGTTATCGTTTCTAAGGCAATCCGAGTAAATCGAAAAAAGATAGATTGGTTAGCCATAGTTTAGTTGGCATATTGGTGGTAGAGATCAGTTCCTTCAGCATGATCAAGTTATGTATGTGATTTTTGTGGCGGTATGTGTGAGGCTTGTCGGCCGTCGTAATTAATGTTATTCAGAAGCATTCTACTGTTATGCCCCGTTATGTGTGGGCGAATCCCTGAAGTTCTATGGTGGCTTAGACCACTACTTAAAGATTTACATATTCTACGGTTATGAGAATTCGCCTGTGTGATACTATGGATCTCCTTAAGTGAGTTAAGTGAAAAGTTTTTATATAATGAAGTATTAATATATTATCGATTCTGGAATTACTAGGACAAGTCGTGTTCTATCGTATATTGGCATATTGGGTGCAGCAAGTGATATGGAATTTGAAGTGAGTCAGGGTTGCAGTTCGGAGCTGACAAGGATGTCACGAGCTCAGATGAACAGGAAAGGAGTTTCGATGTTTAAAGTAAGTCGGTATTGTTGTCAGTGTCACCTAAGATCGGTGTTTTATAAAAAGGGGACTTTGCATCTTAGTTAAGGATTCTTGATCGCTTTTCAGTGTTAGCGCGACCGGTGGTTTGGATATACGGACCTGTTATGTATTTCGGAAGGTTGTGGGAGCGTGTTCCACAAGAAGATTGTATAAGTGTGGCATGTAGTCACTTGATTGATTTAAGATTTAAACCAAGTATAAGGATTGTGGTAATACCGTTAATTTGAGAAATATATGTCTGGAGGGCACTTAGTCTATTGAGTGGTGGACTGCGGATTATTTCTCTGACTATGATGGATGTGCTTATGTGTTATGAGTGGAAGAGGAGTTATTATGGGATTTGAAAGGTAATTAGCCTAGTTCAGGGCGATCAAAATCGGCTTGAGGTCGGTGGATGGATTCAAGTATGAATGTGGGCTCCATATCAAACCAAATATGTTCATTTTAGTAATGCACTCCTTACGGAGGAGTAGTCGGGGTGTTATTTCGTTGCCAGATATTTCATGCAATGATACATTGCGCCGTGTGAATTGTGAGACGGCTTATTCAATTTCTTATGTGTTGAAGGTTCCGCGTAGAGATGATGTTATATGAGCAGGATGGCTCTTGAGATTTGGATCGTATATTGCACCTCAGTCGTGCTCGAGTTTGTGTATTATAGCGTTATATGTCTCCCCAGGGAAATGGAATAATGCACTTAGCGTGACCGATATTCGATATTTCATTGAAATGAGCAATTTAGCTCAATATGCATCTTTTTATGTGAGTTCTATGTGTGGATCGAGTAGCACGCTGCCATGGTTATGCTGTGTGGATCGGATGGCACGCCACCATGGGTATGTTATTTGGATCGGGTGGCACGCCGCCATGGCTATGTTGTGTGGATTGGGTGGCACGCTGCCATGGTTATGATTGCTCGAATCGGGTTGCGCGCCGTAACAGTGTGATGTTCAGTACAGTTTCCCATATCTGTTTATTGTGTTATGTTTCCTATTTTCTGAAGGAAGCTCATATTAGCTGTGCGCCCGTGTCGCATGTATGATTCGCGAGTGGGGTAATTGAAATTCCCTTTTAGAGTTCGTTTTCCTTTGTATCGCATTCTAATTGGTAGCCTATTGGCACATTGTGGCATCATATGAGACTTTTGGTCATGTCAAGGTGGCTTGTTGCCTGAGCAGTTCGTACTGGGTGAGATGAAATTGTTGGATATAGGATCAATGCAATCTGATTACGTGAAATATATTAAGGAGCAAAGATCATTATTTGGCTCAGAATGAGGTAATGGTTCTTGTCAGAAGTATAGACTCAATGATTGGTCGACTCGACAGTTGATTATGAATTTCTGCACATCTCTTCCCTCGTGGCGATATTGTAAGAAGTAAAGCAAGACCTATGTAGGTCATGAGGTGCAATGGGAGCATCAGATTCGTAGAATTTTGACTAAGTTGATTAGAAAATGTTATTGTGGTCCAGTGAGTAAAGTGATGCAAGGTGTGAATTCAGTAAAGTTATGCTGTCATGTTTGGGTACAACGTGAAGTGATTGATATGATGATCGTATGTTGGAAACAGGTCAGACATAGAATTTCGGATGTTAGAATTGGGCTCTCAGGCTTAATTGCTTAAATAAAAGGGAATATCTTCAGAGTTGATCGAGCTGATGTGCTCAACTGAGTTGTGGTAGCACAGGAAGGTGCATGAGAAGTTGAACAGTGATTTCAGACTACTCCAGTGTAGTTCTCAACACGTTCGCGGACGAACATATGTTTAAGTGGGAGAGAATGCAACGACCCGATCGGTCATTTTGAGCTCTAGCGCGTCGTTCAGCGGTTTGAGGCCATGAGCAGCTTCATTTCATGTATTATGACTTGTACGCATGGTCAGAATTAAGTTTCGGAAAGTTCAGAGTTGATTTGGAAAGAGAATTCTCATTTCGGAAGCTTAAAGTTGAAAGAATTAACTAGGATTGAAATTTTGAGTAAATGACCTCAAAATCGAAATCTGAAAGTTCCAGCAGGTTCGTATGATGATTTCAGACTTGGATGTATGCCCGGATCGGGTTTAGGATAAATCGGCAGCATTTTGGCGAATATTGTAGAAGTTAGCATTTTGAAAGAAATTTCATAAGTTTGGGTTGAAGTGCATTTCAGCGTTATCGATGTCCATTTGGGATTCTGAGTCTGTGAATAGCTCCGTAAGGTGATTCTGGAGTTGGGAGCGCAATCGGAAGTGAATTTGGGGGTCCGTAGGTCATTTTGAAGCCATTTGGATAAAAGATAGGAATTTGAAGGTTTTTGAGAAGTTTGACTGGAAGTGGACTTTTTGATATTGGGATCGGAATCCAATTCCAAATGTTGGAGTAGGCCCGCAGTGTTAAATATGATTTGTGTGCAAAATTTGAGGTCAATCGGACGTGATTTGATAGGTTTAAGCATCAAAAGTAGAAGTTGAAAGTTCTAAAGTTCATAAAGCTTGGATTAGAGGTTGTTGATTCATGATTTTAGCATTGTTTGATGTGATTTGAGGCCTCGATCAAGTCCGTAATGTGTTTTAGGATTGGTTGGTATGTTTGGTTTAGGTCCCGGGGGGCCTCGGGTGGATTCCGGGTGATTAACGGATTGAAATTTGGAATTTAATATAGCTGAAGGGTCTAGTTGCTGGTATAATCGCTTTTGTGGTGGGTTAATCGCAGAAGCGGTTGGAGGTGAAGGGAGATGGGACTGCAGATGCGGTCATATTTCGGCAAAAGTGGGACCGCACCTGCGGAAGGAGGAGCGCAGAAGCGAATTTTGTCAGGGGCTCGTGGACCGCAGATGGGGTCAATGTTCCGCAAAAGCGGGACCGCATTTGCGGAAAAGGGGACGCAGAAGCGAAAAAGGGCAGCCTAGTAGAAGCCGCAAAAGCGGCAGATGGTCCGTAAAAGCGGGACCGCGGAAGCGAAAATTCTTCCGCAGAAGCAAAAAATGTTGGAGGCAGAGAATAATTTTAAAAATCGGATTTTGGCCATTTTCTATCATATTTTCTTGGCTTGGGCGATTCTTGGAGGGTTTGAAGAGAGGATTTTCATCATCAATGATAAGGTAAGTTATCCCCACCTATTTTGAGTAAAATACATCAACAATGTATGGATTTGAGCATTGAAATTAGTATAAATTTGAGGTTTTGGTGGAAAACCTAGAAATTTGATATTCTTGGATTTTGACCACGATTTTTAGGTATGAAATTGAGAGTAAATTATATATTTGAGTTCGTGAGGCTATGGGTAAACCTTATCTTCGAAGAATTTTGAATTTCGGGCATGTGGGCCCGAAGATGTTTTCGTCAACTTTTCGATCGGAGTTAGGAATTGCTATGAAATGGATCACTAGGAGTAATTAAGCATATATTAATGTATCTGTATTATTATTGGCTAGCGTTGGAGCTTTGTGCATCGATTGGAGTCTTCGAAAGAGTGTGGAATGCCAGTTATAGATCTTGGGAGCGAGATGAGTCTCCTTTCTAACCTTGTAAGAGGGAATTGTCCCCATATGTGAGTTAATTGGTTATGTGCTCCTATTTGTAGGGGCTGCGTACACTCGTGGTGACGAGAGTCCTTGTGTATCTACTATTATGCTATTGTCCGGGTAGTATAGGACCCAAAAGCATGCTATACTTGGATTAATCGTAAACTTATTGACAACTTGAATTGCTTAAATCGCATTGAATTAGTAAATAAATTTCTAAAAGGATTAATATTCATATTTCTTAAATGGTTAAAAGAGGATTGACTTTCTCTTTCTTTGGATAATTGCTCCGTGTGGACTCTTGATTGACTGTCTGTGTGTGTTTAAATTTTGGAGCGGGCCGAACGCCTCGAAAGATTAAATATATGCATCTATGATTCGCGTTGTTCGAACCTCGGCAGTGCATAATTTACATTTCTGTTGGAGCGGGCCGTCGACCTCGACATGATTTGTGCATGCTTGTATTGCTTCCTTGAATTTATTAAAGTTGTTGATGCCTCTTCATGTCTTGAGAATATTTGGATAATAAAGAAAGAGGAATTTTGGAAATTTCCTATAAAAGAAATAATTGTTTACTTGTTTCCTTCTATTGGAATAAAATCATGTTTATAGAAATCCACGATTTAATGTATTATTGGCCTCATTATTGGACCACTAGTAAGTGTCGAATTCGACCATCTCGTCTCTACTTCTTCGAGATCAGGCGGGATACTTATTGAGTACACGTTGTTTACGTACTCATACTACACTTCTGTGCATTTTTGTTGCACAGGTATATGTAACTCTAGCGGCCTACTGGGCATAGCTGCATAAATGATTCTGGGACTAGATGAGCTGCATTATTCGAGATGACCGCAACTAGTACAGTCCCTTCCAGTATACTGTATTTACTTCTGGTCCACTGTATTTCGGACGAATGTTGTATTTTATTTCCTTGTCAGTAGATGCTCATGCTCTTGTGACATCGGGTTCTGGGAGGATTTTTGGATTATTAAATGTTAAGTTTGTTAAAGATTTCGCGGTTGTTTCCGTAAATTTTATTATTCGTTATTTAATATGTAAAGAAGAAAAAAACGATTTTGACAATACAAAAATGGGAATTTAATTGAGTATTTCAGTTGGCTTGCCTGACAGTGGTGTCCGACGCCACCATGACCCTTAGTGAATTTTGGATCGTGACAAGTTGGAGCTGTTTTAGGCCAGAGAAAGCACAAGATCCTTCGTCCCATTTACTATGCTAGTAGAACAATGAATGAGGCTCAACTAAATTATGCCACAACAGAAAAAGAGTTACTAGCAGTAGTATTTGCTTTTGATAAGTTTTGATCTTACTTGATAGGAACTATGGTCACTGTTTTTACTGATCATGCAGCTTTAAAATACCTCTTAGCAAAGAAAGTTGCTCGACCTAGATTGTTAAGATGGATTTTACTTCTACAAGAATTCGACCTTGAGATAAAAGACAAAAAAGTAACAGAAAATCAAGTAGCTGACCATTTGTCTAGTTTAGAAAATCCCCCTCTTGAGTTTAGTGAATTAAAGGAAGAATTTCCCGATGAACACATTTTCTCAGTTAACTCAATTATGACTCAACCACCCTGGTTTGCAGATATTGCAAACTACTTGGTTGGAAAGTGGACACCTCGAGATCTCTCTTACCAGCAAAGAAAAATGCTTATATCTGATGCAAAGTATTATTTGTGGAATGAACCTTAATTGCTTAAAAATGGCGCAGATAATATTATTAGAAGATGTGTGCCTGAAGATAAGATGAGCAAAAGTTTATATCAATGTCATGATGGAGCAATTGGAGGACATTATGCGGAAAATCGAACAACCTTTAAAGTTTTAGAAGCCGAAATTTTTTGGCCGACTCTCTTTAAAAATGCCCGAGCATATGTTGCACAATGTGACAGGTGTCAGAGAACATGTAACATCACTAAGAGAGATGAGATTCCATTACAATCAATACAGGTATGTGAAATATTTGACGTTTGGGGAATAGATTCCACGGGTCCTTTTTCTTCTTCTCATTCTTTTGAATATATCCTTGTGGCCGTGGATTATGTGTCAAGATGGGTTGAAGCCATCCTCACAAGGAAAAATAATGCTCGAACTGTGTACAATTATCTCAAAAAAATATTTTTACCAGATTTGGCACATCACGAGTCATCATTAGTGACTAAGGGACTCATTTTATGAATAGACAATTTTCTGCTTTGCTAAAAGAATGTGGTGTGACTCATAAAATAGGAACACCATATCATGTTCAAACTCAAGGGCAAGTTGAACTTTCCAACCGTGAGTTAAAGAGAATTCTTGAAAAAACGGTTGGAATCTCAAGAAAAGACTGGGCTTTAAAATTAGATGATGCATTATGGGCATACCGAACGACGTTTAAAACACCAATTAGAACATCCCCATATAGATTAGTCTTTGGGAAAGCTTGTCATTTGCTAGTTGAATTAGAACACAAAGTTTTTTGGGCACTAAAAGCATCAAAATTTGAATTAGGCTCTGATGATAAAAATAGTTTTTTTCAGGTTAATGAGTTGGAAGAACTGAGATTAGAAACTTATGACAATGCAAGAATTTTCAAAGAAAAAATAAAAATTTGGCATGACAATTTGATCAACAGAAAAGTTTTCAAGTGGGAGATCAGGTACTTCCTTACAATAGTCGACTCAGGCTATTCCCAGGAAAGTTGAAATCCAGGTGGACAGGTCCTTACAATGTTACAGATGTAACTCCATATTTTACAATTGAAATTCAGCAAAATAATGGAGGAGATAAGTTTAAGGTGAACGGGCGCACACTTAAAATGTATTTTGGAGGACATTTTGAGCAAAATTTGTCGGTCACTTTGATAGATTGATGAATCTCAAAATTAATTAGTCGAGCTGACGACGTTAAACTCAGAACTTTGATACCCTACCCGTAGCCATTGAGGGTGAAGCAATGGAGCCTCATAAGTCTGATAAAAATTTGGGTAATTAAATGCTTAACCAATTAATCTGGTCAATATCCAGATTATTGTACAACCGGAACATCTCATGAAGGCCTCTACAAAAACAGTGTCACCTACATAGGAGTAACTCCATGGTGATCGGTATGCTTAAGTAACTGGTTGGTTAGACATTTAATAATTCAATTCGAATGTTGGCACATGTAAAGTTTCTGGTTTATATTCATAACCAACACTTTATGACTGTTAAAGTGTTAAATTAGTTCAGTCTATTACACATAGAACATGTGTGGTCACAATTTCTTTTAAACTTTCTTCTGTGATTGTAAATTTGAAAGTCAAAAAGATTTTATTTTATTTTATATATATATATATATATATATATATATATATATATATATATATATATATATATATATTTATATATAAAGGATTTTCTAATATATTTATCTATGCATAACTAATTTTCTTTAGTTTATAATCATCCTTTATTCATAAGTATTGCTCTTGTACGGTTTTAAAGTGTTAAGATAATTTTACATACCGTTGAACATAATTTTTTTCAGTTATGCCATGTAACTTTCAAGTTTTGACTTTTGTTTTTATGAAGGCAAAGGATGAATATCTCCAAATATGAGAAATTGTTGAAATTGAGAAGCATTATGATCACAAACAGGTAGAACCAATATAATTTATCTAGAACTTGCCCCAAATATCTATCGAGGCAAAATTTCAGACAACATTGATTTTTAAAAATTAGGCTTTCTTTGTTTAATGTTTTTTTTAGCCTCTTTATTCTGAAAAGAAAAAAAAGTGTACATATATATCCTTTTAGCACCCAAATTTGAGCCTTCAATTTTGTTGCTACACCATTATGAAAAGAAAAGTAAGAAAGAATACAAAAGTAATATTCTTACTCTTTCCCAGCTATCTATAGTTGAGTAGAAATGGTTATCAAAGCAAGGGATGAAGAATTATGAAAAAACTGGGCATTCTGAAAAACTGTGATTCATGTATATATGAATGTCCCATACAAAAATACAAAAAAAAAATATATATATGCTTGCGAAATAAATTTGTGATTGACAAAATAATTAACTCTTATGATAAAGCTAGAAAGATCAAGTCACTATAAATATATCCTTTACCCTTACTAGTATTAAGCTAAATATTACAAAACCAAAAAAGTCCTAAGAAAATTTTAGAAATCAATATTGATCGTATATTAGTGGAGACTGACATGAAGGGCAAGCTTATGGAAAAATTTGAGAAACTCAAGATCTGTGATCATAAAATTATCAGTCTCAAAAGGTTCATCATGAATATGAGATACAAAATTTCTTTTGCTAAATAAAAACAGAAGCAGAAACAAGGTAAAGATTTTGTGAACTTGAAAAAGTTATTGGCGTTGAACTTTATGTGAATTTTTATTTTTTCAATTTTCTACTTTAGAAAAAAAAATAATTACTAATAAAGTTATTCTCCTTGAGGATGAGCAATGGTTCGAGGCAATTGAAGATCATAGCTTATGCTTCGAGGCAATTGAAGATCTACGAGAAGAACTATCCGGTCCATGATTTAGAGTTGTCAGCCATTGTTCATGCTTTGAAGATTTGGAGGCATTATCTATATGGTGTGACGTGTGAGGTGTACACGGATCACAAGAGCCTTCAGTACTTGTTCAAGCAAAAGGAGTTGAATTTGAGGCAGAGGAGGTGGTTGGAGTTGTTGAAAGATTATGATGTTACCATTTTGTACCACCCGGGGAGAGCCAATGTGGTGGCTGATGCATTGAGTAGGAAATCCGCTACCTTGGGTAGTCTTGCTTATGTTCCGGTCAACCAGAGACTGCTTGCTTTGGATATTCAGGCTTTGGCCAATCGGTTGGTGAGGTTGGACATTTCTGAACCTAGAAGAGTGTTAGTTGGCACGGTCGCTCGTTCTTCATTATTGCAGCGTATCCGTGATCGGCAGTTTGATGATCCCCATTTGTTTGTCCTGAGAGACACGGTGCATCATGGAGGTGCCACGAAGGTGACTCTAGATGATGATGGTGTTTTGAGATTGCAGGGGCGAGTTTGTGTGCCCAATGTTGATGGGATTCGAGAGTTGATCTTAGCGGAGGCCCATAGTTCATGGTATTCTATTCACCCGGGCGCCGCGAAGATGTATCAGGACTTGCGGAAATATTATTTGTGGCGTAGGATAAAGAAAGATATTGTTGCATATGTGGCTCGATGTTTAAATTGTCAGCAGGTCAAGTATGAGCATCAGAGGCCTGGTGGTTTGTTTCAGAGGATTGAGCTTCCCGAGTGGAAGTGGGAGAGGATTATTATGGATTTTGTTACTGGACTTCCGATGACTCGGAAGAAGTTTGATGCTATATGGGTCATTGTTGATAGGCTGACCAAGTCGGCGAATTTTATTCCTGTTGTAGCCACCTATTAATCGGAGAGGTTAGCTGAGATCTACATCCGAGAGATTGTTCGCCTTCATGGGGTGCCGGCGTCTATCATTTCGGACCGGGGTACGCAGTTTACCTCGTGCTTTTGGACAGAAGTTCAGCAGGAGTTAGGCACCCAAGTTCAGTTGAGCAAAGCATTCCATCCTCAGATGGACAGTCAGTCCGAGAGGACTATTCAGATATTGGAGGATATGCTCCGAGCCCGTGTCATTGATTTTGGAGGTTCGTGGGACCAGTTTTTGCCTTTAGCTGAGTTCGCCTACAACAATAGCTACCAGTCCAGCATTCAGATGGCTCCTTACGAGGCGTTGTATGGTAGGCAATGTCGGTCTCCGGTCGGATGGTTTGAGCCGGGAGAGGCTCGATTATTAGGTGCAGACTTAGTCCAGGAGGCCTTGGATAAGGTCAAGACCATTCAGGACAGCTTTCCTTCGGCTCAGTTGTGGCAAAAGAGTTATGTGGATCGCAAGGTTCGAGATGTAGCTTTCATGGTTAGTGAGCGAGTATTGCTCCGTGTGTCGCCTATGAAGGGCGTGATGAGATTTGGGAAGAAGGGCAAGCTTAGCCCTAGGTTCATTGGGCCATTTGAGATTCTTGATTGTGTGGGAGATGTGGCTTACAGACTTGCCTTCCCACCTAGCTTGTCAGCCATGCATCCAGTGTTTCATGTGTCTATGCTTCGGAGGTATCACGGCGATCCTACCCACATGTTAGATTTCAGTACTGTCCAATTGGATAAGGATCTATCCTACGAGGAGGAGCCGGTAGCTATTCTAGACCGGCGGGTTCGACAGTTGAGGTAGAAGAGTTTTCCTTTAGTGCGTGTCCAGTGGAGAGGTCAGCCTCCTAAGGCATCGACCTGGGAGTTCGAGTCTGATATGCGAAGTCGTTACCCTCATTTATTTCCTGACTCAGGTACTTCTTTTTTTTGTCCGTTCGAGGACGAACGATTGTTTTAGAGGTGGAGAATGTGATGACCCTTCACTGGATTTCTCCCTTTTTTGCGCTTTTGAGGCCTTGAAAACCTCACTTATAGTTGCCTCGATTTGCGTGTGCAGTCCGGGCACGTAGCTGAAAAGTTTTTATGTTGAAATACGTGAAATCTATGAAAAACATTGAAGAAACTTTGATATTAATATGATTAAAGTTGACTTCGGTCAACATTTTTGGTAACCGGACCCGGACCCGTGAATTGACGGTCCCGGAAGGTCCGAAGAAAAATATGGGATTCGGGCATGTGCCCGGAGTCGAAATCTGAGGTCTAGAACCCGAGTAAAAGAATTTTTTTTCTGTTAAATTGTTTTTCTAAAATTATTAAGGAAAATAGAAATGAAAATTGATTAAAAGACTATGGTATCGGGCTCGTATTTTGGTTCCGACGCCTGGTACAAGTCTTAAATATGCGTTAAGCGCTATCTGTAAAGTTTGGTTGAGAACGAACGTCGTTTTACGTGTTTCAGACTATAAGTTCCAAATTTGAAAGTTTATGAAACTTAGAAGAAAATCATGTGTTTTGAGGCTTGATTCTACGTATATGATTTTTTTGTCGATTTAATCGCACATATGAGATCGTAGGATGTTATTGAGTTAGTGTGTATGATTGGTTTGGAGCCCCGAGGGCTCGGTGAGTTTTGAGTAGGTCCCGGGAGGCCTTAGGATTAAAGTATCAGATGTTGCAGTGTTGCAGGCCACAGTGCGGCCGCGGTCATTTCCGCGCGGTCCGCATGGCCAGGCTCAGAGGGGTCCTCAGCCTTGGTTCGACCAGCTCGGCTGCGCACCAAGTTCGTGCGGTTCGCGCTGGGAGATTCAGAGAAGGCCCCAGGTGCAAGTCCACCAGCGCGGCGGCGCGCCATTTTTGTGCGGTCCACACCGGTCCTTTAGTAAAGTATATAAATCCGAGATTTTTAGTCATTTTACACTTTTTCAAAACCCAAAACATAATAGGCGATTTTCCAAATGATTCTTCATCTTCAGAACGATTGGTAAGTTATTTCTAACCTATTTTATTTACTTCTTAACATCTTTAAACATAATTTCAACTTCAAAACAAAGATTTTAATGTGGGAATTTGGGAACTTTTGGTAGCACCTAGGGTTTCAAAAATTGGGGGTTTTGGACCTCAATTTTGGGGGTCCGATTCCAAAATAACTTATATATCTGAGTTCATGGGGGAATGGATAATCGGGTTTTGGTTCGAAACTCGGGTTTTGACCTCGCAGGCCTGAGGGCATTTTGGGAATTTTTAGCAAAAACTTTGGAAAAATTCATTTTCATGCATTCAAATTGATTCAATTAGCATTTGTTGATACATTCAAGTAAATTGTGATTAGATTCGAGCGGTTTTGTGGTAAATCCGAAGGGTAAAGCTATACTAGAGGCTTGAGTTGAGTTTGGAGCATTCGAGGTTAGTGTTTGATCTAACTTTGGCTTGAGGGAATAGTATTAGAGTATTATTAATTGTTATTTGCTAAATGATTGAGTACGGTGTATAGGCATGGTGACGAGTATCTATACACCGGTGTCTAGCATGACCGTGAGTCTTTGTTGGTATTTGTTTTGGTATACTTTGGAACTCTTCCAAGCTAATTAATGATTTTTCTACATAATGTGAAAAGTTTGAAGATTAATTATAAATTGTGAATTCTTTGGAGTGTTGGCTCAAACGATAAAATACTATCGAGTAAGAAATGAAAGGATTGGGAAGAGATGTGATTATCTCCCTTGCCGGGATGTGTAAGTTGTTGTTATTGCTCCCTTGCCGGGATTTAGCTGTTTAATTGAGTTTTTTTTCTTGTCGGGACATTTCTTGTTATTGTTTATTTCCCTCTCCCATTTGGTTGTGATTGCTGTTTGGGCGAGGAAGAGTGATGATGCACGAAGAGTCATTCCGTGCCATTGTTGATTATATTTGCACGAAGGGTCATTCCGTGCCATTGTTAATTATATTATGCACGAAGGGACATTCCGTGCCATTATTGATTATATTTGCACGAAGGATCATTTCATGCCATGAAATGAGAGTTATGTTAAGAAAGCATGAAGGGTGATGCCGTGCATTTTATTTGATTACTTTGGGTGAGGATGAGAGTAAAAGCACGAAGGTTGATGCCGTGCAACTGTTGGATTTCCTGATTTGTTAATTATTGTTGTGCCCTATTTCTTATTTACATTGATGACCTTTATATCCGGATTGTACTCCCCCATAGTATGGTTCCCTCCCTTTTAACTGTTTAGTTTTGGTATTTTTTTTCCTTTTATTGCACATATATATATATAAAACTGTACAGGTTGATTTGGTAGTCCTGTCTAGCCTCGTCACTACTTCGCCGGGGTTAGGCCAGACACTTACCAGCACATGGGGTCGGTTGTGCTGATGCTACACTTCTGTGCCTTTTGCATAGATCACGGTACCGGAACAGCTTTTGGATCACAACAGTAGCACGTCGAGTGGGATCTGACTTCAGTCCAGGGACTACGAGGTAGCCTAGCTGGCGTTCGTAGGCCGGAGTCCCTTTTCTATATCTTCTGTTTGTTTTTATTGTATCGAGATAGACACTGTGTATTTCTTTCTATTCAGACTTGTTTGTAGTATTCATTAGTAGTTCGTAAGATAGCGACTCCAGTCTTGGGTAGTAAAATATTAAACTTTCGCTTTTATTTAAAGGTTTATTATTGTTATTACTGTTGTGTTATTTTTCAAAAGGTGTAAGTGTTTGGCTTGCCTAGCTCCAACAGTAGGCGCCATCACGACTCCCGATGGTGGAAAATCCGGGTCGTGGCAGTTATATGCCAGGCAGCATCTTAAATACTGTTAAATTATGTTATCTTGGTTCTTAATTACTTTCTTTTTGCAAATTTTTTTCTGAATTTATTAGGCTTGCCTAGTCATAGAGACTAGGCACTATCATGATGGTTCACGGAGGTCGAACTAGCATCGTGACATAGTTGGTGAGTACTAGCTCTTTTGACTTATGTAATAGTGTTGACTTATTTTTATTTCTCCCAGTTACAAGGAATCAATTGATCTATTGCAGAGTTGATCTTGATAATTAATCTGTTAATCATGTTGGAATTAGAGGTTGGTGAATGGGAAATAGAGGAAAGAAATATGAGGTGAAAGTGAGTTGTTCCCTTATGCTAAAGAGCAATTGTCCCTCATTGGTTGTGGAAAG
Source organism: Nicotiana glauca (assembly GCA_026770625.1). Classification (NCBI taxonomy): domain Eukaryota; kingdom Viridiplantae; phylum Streptophyta; class Magnoliopsida; order Solanales; family Solanaceae; genus Nicotiana; species Nicotiana glauca. Next base: position 12,130 of record MU772823.1, on the reverse strand, counting down.
AAAAGGGAATGTGCTTATATTAAGAAAGCACTTCCCTTAGTGTTAAAATGGTTGGAAAGAGGGTAAGTCTCGCACCGTCACTCTACTCGACTTCGGCTTCTTTTTAAAAAAAATCCTTTAATTATTTAAATCCAAAAAATTCAACCCGAAATAACCTAGGGTCCGCGCACGTGACCCGGTTCGTTTCTTTTCTCGGATATTTTTAAATATTTTCCCTGTTCCAACAACCATGGTTGTTTATAAAAGGTTGCAAACTTTCAAGAAATAATGTCAGAAAATGGCTATAAATTCGCTCTGATCTCATATTTTTTCCTTACGAAATTTTCTGAATTCAAACTTCTTCTTCTTATGCACAAATAAAATCCAGTGTAATTTACAACTATTGAGTGATTCACAGTTCACCAGCGTTTTAGGTACGGATACTCTAGTGTGTCAAATCGTTCTATCCTAGGAGGATAATATTCCAACACCTCGGGTACTTGGGAAGAATAATTTCCGTAAGGTCACATTGTGCGTTCAATGGGCTCGATTTCATTTCAAAATATATATCCAAATTATGTTTTCTGATTATTTCCAGTTTCTGCTTTGTATGGGTAAAAATCTGCCTCGAGGAGATTTAACATAAAGAGGTATTACGAAAAGTAATTTGGCCGAGGTCAACTAGTAAATAATTTCCATAGTCGGGCAACCAATGATGGCCGAGGTCAAATGTCAGGAGCAACAGTAATGGCTAGTTTTGTAATAGGATCTTTTAGGAGAATATTCCATTGAATGTTCTCTGTACTTGTACTTTTAGGGTTGATTAGAGGTATGTTCCATATAAATAGATAGAGAGATAAGGTGAAATACATGTAATATTTTCTAATAAGAACACTCTTTGAAAAGCAGACCTTCTCTAGATAAAATACAAAAGTTACCTTTCTAAAGAAATTTGATTGTCTATTATTCCACACTTTTCCACCTGATCCGAGAAGGCCCCCAAAACTCTAGTATTTGTCCATTATTCATCCTTGTCAGAAGGAGGAATCATCCACCTCATTCAATATTGGGTGAATTCTTCTCCTTCTTTATCTTAATGTCATTTAATGTTATTATTGTTTGATATTCCCTCATCATTAATCATCTTGAAACATTAAATACACATCATATTTAATCTCTTCTCAATATTGTCCTTTTGTTATTTAGGATCACCGATTATAGATTTGAGGTTATTATTATTAACTGGGTTTAACCCCTTAATACATAAATTTAATTGAGCAAAGATTTATACTTTTGGTCAAATAATTTGGTGTCGTCTTTCCTAGCTAAATTTTTAGTTTCTTTTAGATCTATAACTAGCACGGTTAAAGGAAAAAAAATCAAAACTCCTACTTCCTTGTACACTCAGATTTGACATGGCAGGTAACGGAGGAGAAAGAATTAAGGCAGTATCCAATCTCACCACCAACCTCTTAGACACTATCAACGAGGTTTCTGAAATGGAAGGCGAAGATATAATGCCTAAAGTCTCTCCCAGGCGAGGCGGGTCTCCCATTCCTCACGGCAGTATCACGACGTCCCGCGATAAATGAGCTTCCACGTCCATGACAGAAGAGGCACCACCAACTGTGAAAAAGTTAAGGCATGGCTGACAAATATGCCGACCATCGTCAAGCTCGCCCATGATGCGGCTTGATAAAACACAAGGACTTGCATTATACTAGTAATATCCGAGCGACACGACCCTCTCCCTCTAGTAATAGGTATCACTCACACTGTTAATAATGCATGCGACGACACCCTCACAACCATTCTAAGGAAGATGGAGGAAATGGAAAATAAAAATAAATGCTTCGGGATGAAATGAGAGAGCGCCAAGAGAGAGCCGACAAAATATCGGGTGCCCCAAAACTCTTGCCGAAAAGAGATCCCGGTCAGTTTGTTGAACAACCCTACAGTGATGAAGCTGCCCCGTATGCCATACCAAAGACTTTCAAGATGCCACCTTATCTGAAGATATACGATGGCACGACCGACCTCGAGGACCATGTGACTCACTTTGTTACGGTGGTAAAAGACACACTACAACAAAAAGGGACTTTAGCGGCAATTAAAAATGGCTTTAACGGCATTAACAATAGCCGCTATATCTTTTACCGGCCATTGATATTTAGCCGCTGATGCTGGCATCGGCAAAGCCTTTAGCAGTCATTCTCACAAAAGCTGGTAAGAGGTATGACTTAGTGCCGCTAAAAATAAATAATTTTAACGGCAATTATTTGCGGCAATTATGATGGCCGCTAAATCCAATCTAAAAATGACTAATTATGCTCCTTTAGCGTCCTTTTATATATCCACTAAATTTAAAATAATGGCTGCTAAAAGTTCATATCTTTAACGATAATTGTTTTGCGGCAATTAGAATTGTTGTAGTATCTTTCTAAAAACATTTAATTTGCCCTTTTAACCGGCTAATATATTCAATTAAATTGCCACTAATAGTTAATATTTTAACAATAATTATCCAATATTTATAATGGTTATAATATCCTTGTGGAAATGTATTAATTTGCCTTTTTATCATCCATTTTTATAGCTGATATATCCAGTTAAATTAGAGCTAAAAGTCACAAGCTGTAATAAAAATTTAGTCACCATTAATAATAGTTACTACATTCGTCCAAAATATGATACAAACAACAAAATGTATCAATATTAATCCCAAAAAAGTATAATATATCTCACTAAACCTTAACAAACAAAAGGAAGTTCTAATAAAAAATATCAACATCATATTAACTTACAATATAAACTTATATTGTTGGAACGAAATAACTAATGCTATTATGTAACTAATCCTGGCGAATGATCGTCTTCAAATAATTTCTGCAACTTTTCATAAATTAAAATCTTTCACCCGCTAAATTATCAAACATTATACTGACCTGAAATTATTAAAAAGCATATGTTAAAAGATGAAATATAATGTGAAAAAATATCTGAAAACCTCAACCACTGTTAGATTCTTATATTGCCAACTCTCTCACCTAACATTTATAAGTAGAAATAACAAGATGGAATAATAGGCAAGAGAAATGGATGTGCAAATAATGAAATGGAGTTTTTTTCTTTGTTATGATCGAGAAAAAACAAAAAAATAATTCAAAACCAGTCTATTAGCTTGGAAAAGTCCAAGCAAAAGGAATGTGCACACCAAGTTCATTAGCAAATATAATAATTGCCAAGTTCTTTTTCTTAACATGGATAATGGACTATGGTTACATGCTATTAATGAAGCTCTCATGTGACGACCCGACCCATCGTCTCATGCGTTACTGCTCCGTTTTTCCTGTTTATTGCTTCTTAATATTTCATTATCGGTATGTGGTGCATGAGGATTAATTTGGATTGGTTTTGATAAGAAAAGAGGCCCTTAGTCTCTTTAAGGAAGGCTTAAGTTGGAAAAGTCAACCGGACATTGACTTATGAGTTAGAGGGTTCGGACGTGATTTCCGACGATCGGTTAGCTTTGGGAGGTGATTTAGGAGCGCGATCGGAATTGATTTTGGAGGCCCGGTGTAGAATTAGGCTTGAATTGGCGAAGTTAGTATTTTGGCGAATTTCGATTGATGGGTGAGATTTTGATCCGAGGGTCGGAATAGAATTCCAAGAGTTGCTATAGCTTCGTCGGGTGATTTTGGATACGTGTGAAACTTTTTAGGTTATTCGGACATCGTTTGGTCGGGTTTTTGATCGAATGCGCATTTCGGAAGTTTTGAAGAAACTTAGGCTTGAATCTGATGTGAATTGATGATTTTAGTGTTGTTTGATGTGTTTTGAGGATTGGAACAAGTTTGAATAATGTTTTAGGAGGTGTTGGTACTTTTGATTGAGGTCCCGGGGGCCTCAGGGTGAATTCGGGTGGTTAAACGGAAGGTTTTTGGAGTTAATTGCAGGTTCAAATGTTGCTGCTTCTGGTATTTCCGCTTCTGTGGAATTTGGACCGCAGAAGCAAGGATGCTTAAGTGATGGAATGACCGCAGAAGCGGTGAGAAGGCTTGGGCGCCTGGTTCCGCAGACGCGAAGTGTAGCCGCAGAAGCGGAATTGCTTCTGCGATGTTGTGACCGCATAAGCGGTTGGGTTCGAGAGTTGGGATTCCGCAAAAGCGAAACATGGTTCGCAAAGGCGGGTCCGCAGGAGCAGACATTTTGTCACAGAAGTGGCTTTTGTTGATCCGCAGAAGCGGATGTGGAGCCACAAAAACCGGAAGTAAGATTTTAAATGAAAATCCGCATAAGCGGAAATTTAGCCGCAGAAGTGGTACCGCATAAGTGGAAGCGGGACCGTAGAAGCGAAAGTCGTTATTGACAGAAGGGATATTATATTTCATCCGCGAGGGTTATGTATTTTTCCTCCATTTTTTAGCGAGCTTTGAGACGATTTTGAAGAGGGATTTAAGGGAGAATAATTAGAGGTAAGTTCCTTGGGCTGTAGGAGCCTCTCCGGTCTGAACCCCCACAGTGAGTGCGGGTACCCAAACGGATCGGGCTGCGCGCCGCAGCGGTCATATGCATTGCATTGCATTCATACATTGGTTCCTGTTTGTACTACGTGTCATGACATTCAGCACTCTCATTTCATTGGCATCCATGCTACATCTTGCACTGTTTACCAGATACCCTGGCGTTATTTGTTAGTGGAGTGTTGAGCCCGAGGGGCTGACTTATGTGCTGACTTGCACTATCTGATACCGCATTCATATACTTGATTGTTGGAAGAGGATATTTTCAAAAGAGGTTTTTAAATTGAACCAAATATTTTCTAAAAGATTTTCACGGTTTTACTATTTTCTCAAAGGGTCGTACTGTCGTATATAGCAGGATGGAGTGCTCTTACGTGATTTCTTGCCGCTCAGTTATTATTTACTCTTATTACTCATTGAGTTGGAGTACTCACTTTACTCCCTGTACCTTGCATGCAGTTGCAGTTATTGCTTATCCGGAAGCGGGTTAATAGCTGATTGAAGGTATTACTGCTAGTATACTACTGTAGTGGACAAGGTGACCGCCAGCGTTCGTGGCACCAGACTTCATCTTTTGATTCCAGATTTTATTTTGTATATTATTATTGGCCCAGTAGCTGTGTTCAGTCTTCTTTAGATGCTTGTGACTTGTGACACCCCGGTCTGGTTGTGTTGGGTTGTAGATATTGATTATTATTGTCATTAAGTTGCATTTATCTATTCATTATGTTTAATAATATTGAAAGGGGCGTCGTTGTTCTGTTGGCTGGCCTTGTCTTCATGAGAGGTGCCATCACGACCGGGTTTGGAAATTGGGTCATGACAAGTTGATATCAGAGCCTAGGTTACTAGGTCTCACGAGTTATGAGCAGGTTTAGTAGAGTCTCGCGGATCGGTACGGAGACGTCTGTATTTATCCTCGAGAGGCAGCAGAACTTTTAGGAACACTTCACATCCTTGGAATTCTTATCGTGCGTACTTGATTCAGCTTGAGATATAACTCTTGAAATTTCTTTCACACGTCTGTATGCGCACGTGAGCTCAGTATTATATGTTCCTTGATGGCTTGTGATTCCCCGATCAAAGGTTGATATGTTATCTCTGTGAGTTTGATGTTGGGCCAGTCTGGAGGACTTGAGGCTGGATCTTTGCCTAGGGCTTGAGCACTAAGGTGTTGATTGTGTGAGCAAGTGTTTTGAACTTATATGTTCGGTATCGTCCCTATTAGCCGGAATAGCGGTTTGGTATTCATGTGATGAGTATGTTAGTACTGCGAGATGTATCTATATGACTTGGTAGTGACAAAGAAGTCTGCTGGATAACAGATGAACTGTTAAGTGATTCGATTCCTTTTGTGATTTGATGTGTAGCCCGAATATGGGCGCGTGAAGAATATTATCGTGTCTCCTAGTTGGGAAGGGTAGTGCTTTACGTATGGCGGTATGAGTTCAGACTCAGGAAGACTAAATGGCTGTGTTATGTGTATGATGGTGGAAGGTGTGCTGAAATACTAAACTGAGGCGAATCAGGTGGGTTATCTCCTGCAGAGTGTTCTTAAGTGGTACGATTCTTATGTATATTATTAGAAGATCTCATGTGTAATTGAAGAGTACGTGTTGAAATTTGATAAATTCGGGTCGCTTAAGAAAGTGGACTCAACTGACGTGGGGATGAATGTGAGATTTGTAGAGGATTACAATACTAGATGATCTGTGTTTTCACAAACTTGTAAATGATTTGAGTTTAATCTCACTATGGTATTATGGCACCATTAGAGTAAAAGTATTATGGGCTATTGAGTGTGTCCTGATATATGGCTTCGGGCCAAGTTGGGGAGGTTGATATTGATTAGCTGATTGCACGGGTATGAGCTATGTTGGTTCCGTTTCGAGGTAGGCTGGCGGATCAGTTCTGGTTGCAGAAATTGAGCCGAGGATGGCACGTGTGAAGGAAAATTTTAATAAAGATTATACGATGCTTCGTAGATGTGTGAAAATAATAGTATGTCTTGAGCTGCTGCTGGTAAAGAATTCTCATTGTATAGAGAAGGAATATGGTTGTTTGTATTGGTATGAGATCATGTTCTGCGGTGTCAAAGTGCTAATAAGGCACGAGTAGTTCTGTTTGTTAAGTCAGATAATTTACAGTTGTGTAAGAGTGAATGACTCTTGAGAATGGTTTTATTGTGTTCAAGATTTGGCATGTAATAATCAGGTGTCTTAAGGTTATGTATGTGGCTAAGGACTGTGTTTTCATTAGAAAAGATCAAGACTTGTGGTATTTTATGTTAATTATGGGATTCTATGTACCAGTATCTGGAAAGTAATGGTAACGAATTTCAGATTCGCAGGAAGTTCTTCGGGGTAAAGTAATCTGGAATGTGGTATTTCTGGGAACGATTGAGAAAGTATTCAGTGGCCATGAGTCTTAGACAGTGTGGTCTTATATGCGAGTCTCGTGTGATAAGCCTGGATTGAGGCATTGTGATGCTACAACGGGGAGAAATATCAAGTGGATGATGAATAAAAAGAGAAATTAGATAGATGGAATAGCTTGATAGTAGACCGAATCGGTATGGTAAGGATATGATTAATTCTTCGTATGTGTTCGAGGTAGTGAGCTTTTACTGGTATTGTGCAGCAAGGCTCTTGAGTTTTGACAGCTTGCTTAGCTTGGTTCGGGTAGAAGGATTCAGTCCTGGCAGTTTAGCTTGTGCAATGGAATTGGGAGAGAGAGTTCTTGATGGGTTTTACCGTGGTTTGAAGATGAGTATATTTTCTATGGGTATGCGAAGCATGGAGTGTGGAATGATTTTTCTTCGAAATGAGATCAATGAAAGTTCTTGACTAGTTGAGTGCGTTGATGCCTGCGGCGCGGAAGGGAGATAAAAGTTCTCATGTTATCCTAGTGTGGTATGGTATATGCGATATGTTGTGGAGGATTGGAATTTGTGTGTGTAAGGTTCGGTTCAGTTCGGAATGGAAGGTCATTAAATTCTTAAGCAGCACGGGCAGCTGCAGATGGTTTAAGAGTCGATCTTCAGATGACTAAGGAAAATGGTGTTGCCAATCATAGTGATTTGATGAGGGTATATACTGAAGAAAAAGGGCAATGTGATTAAGTTGATGGCACTTCGGTAGTGTTGCGGCATTTTCTTGTTGGATCAACTGTTGATATTTGAGTGTGTTTGATGGCACAGGAGAATTTTAGAATATCTTTCGTGGAATGATTGGGTACTCAAGATATGATATGTATTCATACGGCGGAATTTGGGATCAGGTACAATGATTCGTGTGCTATATGGATTCGGAGACTAGAAGTTCTCAGGTACAGACTATGTGGTAGTTGTGGATCATGTGTATCGGCACCATTTAATGACTATTGGGATTTGAGACCCGAGTGGATCTTTCTTTGCTTGATATATTAGATTTTGGATATGATATTGGGGTGTAGACTGATTGTTTCAGTGTTGGGTTATTCTAGACTATTGTGTTGTGGGTTATGTCGGAAAATGCCGCAGGTTGCGTGGCGGAGTGCATCAGATTATGTTCTAACGGAGCGATTTGTATTCCAAGGACCAGCGGATGGCTGGGAAGGATTGCTTTCCTTGATTGGGCCTTTGTGGCGGGTATCCGTGTAGAGGTTTTTACCATTGATTCAGTTCCAGTACTGAGGAGGTTTCTACCATATCGAATGCATTTTTTGTGGCCGGGCATGTCGCCGGGCGAGATTGTAGATCTCGGTATTTATTTGGTGCCGGGCACCATATCGTACGGCTCTGGCAGGAGTTGTAGTAGTGGGAGGGGTAGCTTCAGGCTTCTTGTCATTGAGTTCATTGGCTGGCCGATGTGGCTACGCTTTTAGCTCGAGCTGGCTTTGTTAGTCACGAGTTGTATGGTTGAGGGACATGTTGATTCGATCGTTATTGAACTTGTTAGTGATCTGGGGAGACCTATGAGTTGCTTTTTCTATGCTGTTGATTTGTTGGTTATGGGCCCATATAGTGCAGTGCTATCGAGATTCATAGTGGAATTTGACTTTTGTAGCTTACAACGCTATAAGTAGATATCATTATACACTCAGTATGCTTACGATCGATACTCGATATTTTGTTATAATGAGCAAAGTTGGCTCGATGTGCGTCTCCCTATGTGAGATATTTGTGTGGATGGGGTGGCACGCCGCCACGGGTATGTTATCTGGATTGGGTTGCACGCCGCAACAGTGTGATGTTGAGAATAGTTTTCCATATGTTACTTTGTATGCCTTGCTTCCTGGTTTCTGAGGAAAATACGTATTGGTTGTTGCTCGGCGAATAGCGCATCGGTTATATCCTTTCAGGATTGAATGGTGTATATTACTTGCTTCACTGTGGGTGTGATGGATTGCTTGGTTTCAGACATCAATCTGTGCGTGGCTGTCTATTTTGAGCATGGTGACTTGAGGTGCTTCATATGTAACAGTGTTTGGATAGGATTGCGCGTTACGGCGAAGCCACGTGAAGTTATGACCTTTCGAGGGGATTCAGGTACTCTATTTCTATGATGTGAGACGGGGTCTCAGCTTTGTGTTGTAATGGTACTGTTGAGCTTGGGGTACAGCTCTTTCGTTTGAGTTATTTATCATGATTTGAGTATGTCCAGACTGTTCCTTAAAGGTGCGTGCATTATGCAAATTGTGGCTTAGGCCTGTATTGAGGTGTCGTATCACCAGGGTGGTGTGTTGAATTCGAGGTGATCGTTGGAGTCATTAATGAATGCGAACAAATGTGATTTCAGCTGGTTAGAGGGTTTATATCGAGGTTTGGCCTGGAAATCTGTTGTGGTATTAGTCAATAAGGAAGAGGCTTCATGTATGGGTGACCTGAGGAATGGTTACGGTTTATCGCGTGTTTTATTTATCGTTGGCAGTATATGAAAGTGATGGAATAAGACTTTAGCTAAGTAAGAGGTTTTCTATCGGTATTTGGTTGTTGTAGGTAGCTACTGTGAATAGAATTTATCATTTCGAGTGCTTGGATTATGTGGTATATCATGTGATTTCACGGAGCTTGCAGGTATGATTTATTACAGCTGGTTCAAGTTTATTCTGAATATTGACGTGAAGTTCTGATTTTGAGTATGACTTCGGAAAGTGCAATGTGGTCCTATGGTTTATGGTCTAGATGGACTGTGAAATTTCAGCTGTGTTGTATTATCGGACCTATATGAGATAGGGTGATGTGGGATCACCCCGGGTATATGCTTGGTAAGGTCATTCAGCTATTGGTTGGCTTCTAGTACAACTCTGGGTACGCTCGAGGATGAGCGATTGTTTAAGTTGGGGAGGATGTGATGACCAACCCGTCGTCTTATGTGTTACTACTCTGTTTTTCCCGTTTATTGGTTCTTAATATTTCATTATCGGTATGTGGTGTGTGGGGGTTAATTTGGATTGGTTTTGATAAGAAATGAGGCACTTAGTCTCTTTAAGGAAGGCTTAAGTTGAAAAAGTCAATCGGACGTTGATTTATGAGTTAGAGGGCTCGGACGTGATTTTCGGAGATTTGGTTACCTTCGGGAGGTGATTTGTGACTTTGGAGCGCGATCAGAATTGATTTTGGAGGCCCGGTGTAGAATTAGGCTTGAATTGGCGAAGTTAGTATTTTGGCAAATTCCGATTGATGGGTGAGATTTTGATCCGAGGATCGGAATGGAATTCCGAGAGTTGTTGTAGCTTCGCTGGGTGATTTTGGATATGTGTGCAAATTTTCAGTTCATTCGGACATCGTTTGGTCGGGTTTTTGATCGAATGTGCATTTCGGAAGTTTTGAGGAAACTTAGGCTTCAATCCGATGTGAATTGATGATTTTAGTGTTGTTTGATGTGTTTTGAGTATTGGAACAAGTTTGAATAATGTTTTAGGAGGTGTTGGTGATTTTGATTGAGGTCCCGGGGGCCTGGGGTGAATTCGGGTGGTTAAACGGAAGGTTTTTGGAGTTAATTGCAGGTTCAAATGTTGCTGCTTCTGGGGAATTTGGACCACAGAAGCGAGGACACTTAAGCGATGGAATGACTGTAGAAGCGGTGAGGAGTCCTGGGCGCCTGGTTCCGCAAAAGCGAAGTGTAGTCGCAGAAGCGGAATCGCTTTTACGTTATTGTGACCGCATAAGCGGTTGGGTTCGAGAGTTGGGCTTCCGAAGAAGCGAAACATGGTTCGCAAAGGAGTGTCTGCAGGAGCAGACATTTTTTCGCAGAAGCGGCTTTTGTTGATCCGCAGAAGCGGATGTGGAGCCGCAAAAGTGGAAGTGAGATTTTAAATGAAAATCCGCATAAGCGGGAATTTGGCCGCAGAAGGGGTACCGCATAAGAGGAAGCGGGACCACATAAGCGAAAGTCGCTGTTGACAGAAGGGTTTTATATTATATTTCATCCGCGAGGGTTATGTATTTTTTATCCATTTTTTAGCGAGCTTTGAGAGCTTTGAGGCAATTTTGAAGAGGGATTTAAGGGAGAATGATTAGAGGTAAATTCCTTGGCCTAAATACACAAGATTATGTTGGATTTAACATGGAAATTGGTTGAAATTCATTAAAAATGGGTAAAGCTAGGGCTTGAATTTTGATATTTCAAATTGGGATTTGATAGGTCATTTGAGCTTGGATTTGGGAGTTCTCCGTATGTATGGACTCGTGGCGAGACGAGGAATCCGGTAATATGAGTTTTGTAATTTTTCGAGAAGCGGGCCGGGGGTTTGGGTTTTGCTAGTTTTGGTATTTTTGCTATATTTCGATTGTTTTCGATTGGGTATTGTTCCCTTGGCATATTTTAATGTATTCGCTCTGATTTTGGTTAGATTGGATGCGCGTGGAGGCCAATTTGAGGGACAAAGCGTCGCAAGCGAGGAATTTCATCGGTTCGAGGTGAGTAATACTTGTAAATGATATCCTGAGGGTTTGAAACCCCGGATTTGCACATCATAGTGCTGTATCGAGGTGACTTGCACGCTGGATAGCGAGCGTGGGGTAGAGCACCATTGGGGATTGTGACTTGGTCCGTCCCGATTGATGAAATTACTACGTATTTGGCTGAAACTACTTGTTATCGTCATGATTTGGACTGATTGCCATGTTTGGGCTTCGTGCCAACTATGTGGATCTTTTAGGGATTGATATCACTATTTTCGCATTACTTTTACATACTATTTGATCTTGGTCTAGGTTTTAATGCGGTTTTGCAAATTCGGCCATTTTTCATGATTTGAAAACTTAAATGATATCTTACTGATGTTTTGAAATGAGAACAGTTATTTGAATATTGCCCTAGTGGCTTATGTGTATTTCTGGATTGAGCATGGATCGGGCTGCGCACCGCAGCAGTGTTATATGTGCATTCCTGGACTGAGGATGGATCGGGCTGCACGCTTGTGACGACTCGGCCCGTCGTCACGTGAATTACCGCCCTGTTTCCCCCATATTGTGTTGCTTTATGTTTCAATATCGATATTTGAGTTGATCGGGTGGAATTGAGTTGGTTTTAGTTGGAAATGAGGCACTTAGGCTCTTAGAAGAAAGCTTGTTTTAGAAAAGTCAACCGGAAGTTTACTATGTGGTTAGAGGGCTCGGATGTGAATTCCGGTGGTTCGGTTAG
>MU772819.1:0-12598 GCA_026770625.1 Nicotiana glauca | reverse complement strand
TATTCTAGTTGGGCCTAACTAGCTTATTTTATACATGTTCATAGCTTGCAAAACTAAAAAGAAATGGGATTATTTTATTAACAGATGTTCTGCCAATTTAAAGTGGCATTCTACTTAAGGTGAAAGAACTCGGAAATCTGATTTTTTTATCGTAAGTCATTTACATGCTGAAATTAACCAATTGTATCTAATTAAACAATAGTCCTATAAGCTTCAAAACTNCTACAACACATAATTGATAACAAATAATCGACAACAAATCAGTGATTCACAGTTTTCGGTCAAAGCAGGGGAAATACGAAACTAATTATTCGAAGATACTAATCGAAATGAATACGTATTCTATGGCAAACGCATTCAACCAAAAGAAACAGAGCAACAATTGATCAAATAAAAGGTCTGAGAGAGGAGAAAAAAAAATAGTTGAAGAAAAAAAAATAAAAAAAGATGAAAAAATAATAACACAACTAAACTAACAAACAAATATAAAAATAGATAAAGATAGAAGAAAGAAAAGAAATACCTCAAACAATGAAAAAATCAGGAACAAATGGACTTGGACCAACGGACTTGAAACTTTTGAGGCCAAACTGACTTTAATCGAGTGTTCTCAAGTGAGAACACTTTGACTAAAGCCCATTGAATCATCAAAAGATCTTCAAACATGCTCGAAACTCTTCTAAGGTTCTTGGGGCTCGAATTGGGGGTTCGAGTAGTTTGGGTTCGATTCGAACCAAACCAATTATGGTTTGGTGACGAGGGAGGCTAGGGAAGTGTTTGGAGTGAGTTTGGGCCGGTTGGGATGGTTTGGCATTTTACTCGAATCTTCGATTGAAGATTCGAGAAGCTACAACATGATTCAAATAAAACGGGGTATGGATTCGTGGAGAGGGGAGTTAGAAGGTTCAGGGGTGTTGGTTTGGTGGCGAAAAGGAACTGCGCCGCCGGATTTTCAGGCGGAGGGAAGGGTGGCGGCTAGCTAGGGTTCTTGGGGTGTTTGGTTTTGGTGAGAGAGACGAAGGGAAAGGGGTCGTTTTGGGAATGAGACGGGTAGAAGGGGTTTTGGGGGGTCTTTGACATATTAGAAATTAATTAATTAATATGGGCCGTTGGATGATGAGATCCAACGGCTCAGATTAAAAGGAAATGATGGGGCGGTCCGATTTGATAACGGATCAGGGCCGGGTAAGTGGATGCAAGTGTAATCTTTGGGCCTGGTTTTTGGTCCGAATTAAATGGCCCAGTCTGTTTTCCTCTTATTTCCCTTTTCTTTTCTTTTAATTCTTAATTTAAAAGCATTAAATCCTAGATTAAATTACAAAAAATCAAATTAGCGTCTACTAACAATTATCCCACATAGTTAAATACCAATTTAAAATAGAATCACACAACTAGACCTTTAAATGCTAAAGTATATTATTTTTTGTAATTTTTTTTTGTAAAACAAAACTTAATTAACCCTAATGAATCCTAAGTGTAAATGAAAGATATATTATTATTTTTTTATTTTATATTAATCTAACAAATAAACACGCACAGACAAATGCAAACAATAACGAAAAATGACGCAAAAATCAAACACAACACAAATAAAATATTTTATTTTGATTTTTGGGAGTAATATTCCTGTAGGGCAAAAATCACGTGCTCACAGGTGCATTTTCTTCTTTTCCCCCCGTAGTTCCCCATAGAAAGTCTCTTTGAATTTTATCTATTTCTTGGAGTGTCCTACTTGGTAGAATTGAGAGTTGCATTTGATGATTAGGAATAGTGTTTAGAGTAGATTTTATAAGAATACACCTTCCTGCCATATTAAGGCACTTAGCATTCCAAGTGTTTAATCTTGCTCTCATTTTCCCAATTAAAGGCAAATAATCCTTATGTTTGAGACATTTGCCACTCATAAGGAACCCTAGGTAGCTACCAAATTCTTTGCTAACTTTAATGTCTAGTGTAGATATTATCCAGTTTCCCATACCATTAGAACAATTATTAGAGAAAAGCAATTTAGATTTACCTTTATTGATATTTAGCCCAGATAAGTGGTATGAGAAGATAGCTATTATCAAACAAAATAATTAAATTTCAGGCATCATTTACGGAGGATATTTCACAAGCCAGATTTCACTAATAAAAGATTTAGGGATAATTAACAGATGTTGGAAACAAAAACTGCTTTTCATATCAGATACAAATAAATGCTTATTTCAAAGAGCATTGAAAAATAGATTTATATGAAAATTGAAGAAGAAAGTAATGCAAGCAAGGGAGAGGTTGTCCCCAATCTTATTGATGATAGGCTATAATTACTTATTTTAGTCACTTATTACACTCTAATTTACTGTGCACTTTAATTGAGTTTGCGCTTTAATTGCTAGTGTCTTGTATTAACTGTGTGTTTTGTGCCTTGTAGGAGTTATTCCGAACTATATAGATGTTATGTAATAAATTCAAGTGATTTGGAGCTTTGAAATCTGAGTAAAAGTCCAAGGATACAAGCCGGTATCGCGCTTGGGGATCAACAGATGATAGTTAGAGCAAACGAAGAATCGAGTATGCATATTGTGAACTGTCTAGTAGAATAAATATAACTCTTTGCTCATAACTCTATTTTGGCTTCACGATTTATGGTTGAAAAGCTAACTCAAAGGGCTACAACTTTCACGTTTTATGTTTTTCCACATTCCAAACGGAACAGGGTGAAAAGTGCGCGCCCAGATGCGCAATGGCGCTAGTTTTAGCGCGCCCAGGACAGAAAGTTGTCCAACTAGCGCGGCCAGTAGCGCGCCGAGATGCGCGACCGCGCTAGTCAAACCCGGGAAAAATGTCCTTTTTCACACTGGATAAGGTATAATTGTTTGGGCCCAACCCTACTTGGTATATATATACATGAAAAAAATGGTATTTTAAGGGAGAGGACACCGCTTTGGTAAGATCTAACATACTTTGAAGGTAATTCACGTGGGGGAGCACACACCATGCTTGGAGGAGGCTTCTAACCAGTTTTTCTTCTCTTCTCTTCCTTTAATTTCATAATTTATTAGTTCTAGAGTTTTGGGTGCTACATGAACGTTGTAGTTTGAAGCTTGATTGCTTGATCACCAGTTGAATACTATCTACGAATCTAGGATTGAACTCGGGAGAGGGAATTCTAGATTGCATATAAGATTGAGTAGAGCAAGATCTTAACCCTTATGGATTTGCAGTTAGGATAGGAATATACCTAATCGCCTTGCTTGGTTACTATACGAAAATTATAAATACCTTCTTGTTAATCCTAATTCCATAGGAATATAGGCATTAGGTTAGCTTGAATAGGCGAGTAGTACTTCGGGAGAAGGCTACGAGTAATATTAACCTTGTCAACCACTAAACCAGATAAATTAATTATACGATTTAAGTGGAGATCTCAACGGGATTGTTAGCTAACCCATAACTCTAGAATATTCACTCACATTGAATTCGTCTCTATAATTCGCCAACTTATTTCTTTAATCTCTTAATTTGTTACTTTAGCTTTATTTTAGTTAAATATTCATACGTTAGGATTCACTAGAATAGATTAATTGTTTGGTTTAATTTAGTTGATAGTTGATCACAAGTCCATGTGGGTAGGATATCTGGACTTACAATCCTCTATTACTTGTCGACCACGTATACTTGCGTGTGCGTTTGGGAGTAACGTGGCCAAGAATCGAGCAGACATATTGTGCACTGTCTAGTAAAATAGATATAACTCTTTTTTCAGAGCTCCATTTTGGGTCCAAAATATATGGTTGGAAAGCTACCTCAAAGGGCTACAACTTTCATGTTTTACGTTTTTCTAAATTCCAAACGGAACTGGGCTATAACTATAATTGCCTTATTTCTAACCTATCAAATCATATGAGAAAACAACTATTATCAAACAAAATAATTGAATTTCAGGCATCATTTACGAAGGGTACTGTACAAGCCATATTTCACTAATAAAAGATTTAGGGATAATTAACAGCTGTTGGAAACAAAAATCGCTTTCCATATCGAATACGAATAATGTACATGTCTCTACAGGAAACCCCATTCCATAGCTAAAATGGTTCTAGGAAAAAATATAATAGAAAAACTTGTCTAAAAGATTGACCAGCTAATGGGTCATTTACAAGCATGAAAATATTTTAAAACATTACCAAGCAAACGAAAGAAAAGGATAGCTGTCAGATTTAATTCCAAACACCAAATCAGATACTATTTTGAATTCATTAAGCAGTGATCTTACATGGTTTATAAAGTTAATCTTAGTTGTATAACTTTTATCTCAGTTGAAACGAAAGTTCAAACGAAAAATATCACTTTTGATGACTCTTCTAGGAAGACTGTTGCTGGCCATATACAATTAAATTGAGGGTTCTTTTAATTTTTATCCTTTAATTTTCGTTCTGTTTTGGATCTTTGAGAACAAAGCATAATACGTTAGTTAAGTTTTTTCCTTTTTATGTTCTGTTTACCTTTTATTTCTGTTAATTGTTTTAGTGTACCATCACTTCATATTGGACAAAGTTGCACGTGTTTAATTATTGCTTTATGAGAAAAGGTAGATAGTCTAATATTATATTTTAATTATTTTTCTAATATTAAAAGTACGAATGCTATTAGAGAAATATCGTTCGCCTTTTTTTACCTTTTAAAAACATATTTCACACTAGATAAAATATTCATATAATTATTTTTCTATTATTTCGTAATAGTTACAACAACAACATACCCAGTAAAATCTCACTAGTGGGGTCTGGGGAGAGTATGTACCCAGACCTTACCCCTACCCCGAAAAGGGTAGAGAGACTGTTTCTAGGAGACTCTCGGCTCAACAAGAGAGACAATAATATCAGAAAAGAAACCAAAATAAAAGGCATGTAACAACAAATGATGCAAGAAAATAACAACAACGAATAAGGGAAAGGATAATAACACAAAACTATACAACCAAACCATGTGAACACAACATAGACGGCTAACAAACCTAAACAAAAAAACTCTATCAGTCTTATCGGTACAAAGAGGGAAGAACTCTCGACTACTCCTAGCCCATCACCCTAATGCTCGACCTCCACATGTTCCTATCAAGAGCTATGTCCTCAGAAATGTGAAGCTGCGCCATGTCCTACCTGATCACCTAGCCCTAATACTTCTTTGGCCGCCCTCTGACTATTACCTGCCAAAGTCAACTGCTCACACCTCCTAACCGGTGCATCTAGACTTCTCCTCCGCACATTTTCGAACCATCTAAGCCGCGCTTCCCGCATCTTGTCGTCCATGGGAGCCACGCCCACCTTCTCGTGAATATCTTCATTCCTAATCTTATCCATCCTAGTGTTCCCACACATCCATCTCAACATCCTCATTTCTGCTACTTTCATCTTCTGAATATGTGAATTCTTGGATGACCAACACTCAGCTCCATACAACATGGCCGGTCTAATCACCGCTCTATAGAATTTACCTTTGAGTTTAGATAGCACATTCTTGTCACACAGTACTCCAGACACTAACCTTCATTTCATACACCCCACCCTAATACGGTGTGTAACATCCCGTCGATCTCCCCATCTCCTTGGATAATTGACCCTAAGTACTTAAAACTTTCTCTCTTGAGGATGACTTGTGAGTCAAGCCTGACTTCCACATCTGCTTCCCTCGTCACGTCGCTGAACTTACATTCCACATTTTCTGTCTTAGTCCTACTTAACTAGAAACCATTAGACTCTAGGGCCTCCCTCCATACCTCCAGTCTCCCATTAACACTGCCTCGCATCTCATCAATAAGAACTATATCATCAGCGAACAACATACACCAAGGCACCCCTCCTTGGATATGGTGTGTCTGTGCATCCATAGCCAGATCAAATAAGAATGGACTGAGCGCCAATCCATTGTGTGACCCCATAACAATCGGAAAAGGCTCTAAGTCACCACCACAGTCCTAACCCGAGTCATAGCTGTGACGACCCGGCTGGTTGTTTTTAGAATTAACACCTCGATCCCCTATTAACTACTTTTCCAAAGACTATTTCTGCTAATTTGATTTGCCGGGACGTTCGTTTTTTAGTTTCGGAGTGTTTTGAGACACTTAGTCCCTAAATGAGAGCTTTAAGTGTTGGAAAGTTGTCCGTAGTCGAAACAGTATGAAGACGGCCTCAAATGGAAATTTGATGGCTCCGTTAATTCCATTAGGTGATTTTAGGGTTGGGAGCATGTTTGGAATGTGTTTTGGAGGTCCGTAGCTATTTTAGGCCTTAAATGCCGAAGTTTGAATTTTTGAAGTTTCCGGTCCGATAATGAGATTTTTATCCGAGGGTTGGAATAGAGTTTCGTAAGTTGCAGTAGTTCGATCATGTCATTTGGGATGTGTGTGCAAAATTTTAGGTCATTCGGACGTGGTTTGGTTAGGTTTTTGATCGAAAGCATATTTTGTGAGAATTTAAAGTTCTTAGGCTTAAATCCTTGACTAATTCGAGTTTTCGACATTGTTTTAGGTGGTTTAAGGATTGGTACAAGTTTGAATGATGTTATGGGCTATGTCCGTAGGTTTGGTTGAGGTCCCAGGGGCCTCGGGTGTATTTCGGATGCTCAACGGTGCATTTTTGAGTTGTAAAAGTTGCAAATTGTTTTTGCTTCAGGTCTGTTGCAGACTTTCCTTCTCTGCGATCCCAGCTTTACTTCCGTGATTGCATAGTGCAATTTCTTAGGGGAGGCCTACGTTGTTCTTCGCGATCACATTACTTGACTCGCGATCGCAGAAGTCAGCCCCTTCCTTCTTCGCGTTCGCAATCCCCTCCCCGCGTTCACATTGAAGAAACTGAGTAGGTGGCTCAGTGACCAAGTCCTTCTACGCGATCGCATGGCCATGTTCGTGATCAGATAGGCCTGCTTCTTCCTCTTCTCTGATCGCATGCCTTAGGCTGCGTTTGCATAGGCCATTTCTGGAGCCTCTAATCTTTACCATTCGCGATCGCAGACAACTTCCTACAATCGCATTGAACAAATTATCTCGGCAGTTATAAACTTTCAAAAACCCGAGGGGTAGCCATTTTTACCAAAACTCAAGCTTGAGAGCTCGGATTTGAGCGAGATTTTGAGGGTTTTTTAGAGAAATCGATTCGGTAATGATTCTAAACTCCTTTTTGCTTGTAACCCACTAATATAAGCATGAATTCCACTTTTAATTTTGGATTTTGAATGAAAATTTGAAAAAACTTCATAGACCGAATTATTGGATTTTGAGTGGGTGTTTGACCTCCGATTTAAGAGATTTCTATATAGTTAGACTCGCGAGAGTATGGGAGTTCTGAAAATGTTAATTTCACCCGATTCTGAGACGTTGTCCTGAGGGGCATTTTGGTCATTTTACCTAATTTTACGTCTTAGCTTTGAATTAAATCATAGAATCAATTGCTTGAGATGTTATTTATGATATGTAATTGAATTGAATAGATTTGGGCCATTTAAAGTCGGATACTCATGGCAAACGTGGGGTTTCGAGTTGATTTTCGAGCCGGTTCGAGGTAAGTGGCTTGTCTAACCTTATGTAGGGGACCTTTCCCCTTAGGATATGATGTTTGGTAATTGAATGCCTTGTATGTGAGGTGACGAGCGCGTACTTGAGCTAATTGTTAAAAATCTGGTTTTACTTTAAATATATAGACTGAGTTTCTTTCTTACTTGCTTTATTCTACTTGAAATTATAGCCCGGGTTAGTTTAGAAAAGCATGCTTAGTTGACCCAATTGCCTATTTCTTGTGTTGTTTTTTTTGTTTGTATTTCGGGAAGCATATTAGGCTAGAATTTACTGTTACTTGTTATGAGTTTAGCATTTATTATGATACTCTTGAGCTGTTGTTGTGTGATTAAATTTGGGACTACGAGATGACATCCCGGGAGATCCCCTGCACGTGTTATGATCTGGACTGAGGTGCGGGATACCAAGATATCCCTGGCACATGTATATATATCGAGGATATCAAGAGATCCTCGGGATACCAAGAGATCCCCGGCTTACTTATTGAGGATACCAAGAGATCTTCGGGATACCAAGATATCCTTAGTGTATATGGTGAGGATACCAAGAGATCCTCGAGATACCAAGAGATCCCCGATTATCATTTTGTTGTGAGCGGTATTTCCTTGTGTTTGTCTTATTTCTGCCTTTCTGTTATTGTATCCTTATTTATCCTGTTTAGATTCTCACTGTAGACTCTTATTATATTCTTCCTTTATCCTATCATTTATTATTTATTATCACAGTAGGGCCCTGACCTTCCTCGTCACTACCCGACCGAGGTTAGTCTTGACACTTACTGAGTATCGCTGTGGTGTACTCATGCCCTTTCTGCGTATGTTTTTCATATGCAAATCCAGGTACCTCTACCCAGGCGTATCACCCTCGAGGCAGAGAGATCTAGCAGAGACTTCGACGTAAACATCTGCCACGTCCGCAGACCAAGGAGTCTCTATCTTATTCTATCTTTTAGCAGTTAGCCTTCCTTTCTTACTGTTGTTTTAGACATTCTGGAGTTAGAGCAGTGTATTACATTTCTTCAGCTTGTGTTCCTATGAATTTTCGGGTTTTGGGATGATACTGTAGGCTTCCGTGAAGTTATGTTGTATGTGTCGGGTGGCATTTATATACAGTTTTCTTCTAGCTGTTCAATTTTAAATTATTTATTTCCGCAAGTTATTTTTTGTTTTCACTTTGTTAGGCTTACCTAGTCATAGGGACTAGGTGCCATCATGACATGTTCATGGAGGGCGAACTGGGGTCGTGACAAGTTGTTATCAAAGCTCTAGGTTCATAGGAGTCACAAAACACAAGCCGGTTTATTAGAGTCTCGCTGATCGGTACAGAGACGTCTGTACTTATCTACAATAGGCTATGTAACTGTTAGGAAAATTTCCACTTCATTTGATTTCCTTGTCGTGCGATATTTTGAAATCATAATTCTAAACTTCTGTCTTCTATTCTCTCACAGATGGTGAGGACACGTGCTACTCATGACGATCATACACCCACACCCCCTACTACAACCGTCAGAGGCTGAGGCCAGGGTAGAGGCCGAGGACGCACATGTGGTGTAGCGAGAGCACCTGCACGAGCTGTCGCCGAGGTACCGCCAGCAAATCCAACCGGACTCCAGGCACCCAACACGCCTACTACCAGTACTACTCCAACCCTTCAGGAGACTTTGGCTCAGTTCATGAGTATGTACACCACCTTGGCTTAGGTAGGGTTGCTTCCCCTTGCTGCAGCCAAATCCCAGGCCGAGGGAGGAGCACAGACTCCTACGGCCCGCACTCCTGAGTAGCGAGTGCATGTTCAGTAGGTCCCAGAGATCATTCCTGTACTGCCTGCAGTGCCAGTTCAGCCCATGGATAGGGCAGCTGCTTCAGAGGACGAGCAGCGGAGACTTGAGAGGTTCAAAAAGTATGATCGTCCGATATTAAGTGGACTAGCATTATACAATGCCTTGGAGTTTCTAGAGGCGTGCCACTATATTCTTCGCACTATGGGTATATCAGGATCTAGCAGGGTTTCCTTTACTGCTTTCCATCTTCAAGGAGTCGCCTATGATTGGTGGCGCACCTATGAGTTAGACAGTCCAGACGAGGCTGCTTCACTGACTTGGACCCAGTTCTCAGATATGTTCCTGAGAGAGTTTGTTCCTCAGAGCCTCAGGGATGCATGGCGCGTAGAGTTTGAGCAATTGCGCCAGGGTGCTATGACTATTTCAGAGTATGCTATCCGTTACACCATATTGGCTGGGCATGCACCGACTTTGGTTGCTACTGTCCGCGAGAGGGTTTGCCGGTTCATTGAGGGTCTTCTCCCACCCATCAGATCTAGCATGGCTCGAGAACTGGAGATGGACATTTCTTACCTGCAGGTGGTGAGCATTTCTAGGAGGATTATTGGTATGCATGCCAGGGAGAGAGAGGAGAGGGAGGCCAAGAGGTCTCAAGAGTCGGGCCATTTCTCTGGTGCTCGTACCCCAACTTCAGGTCAACATGGTAGGGGTTATATGGGTTACCCCATTCATTTAGCTCTTCCAGCAGCCAGCAGTGCTCCAGCTCCTCCTAGACCTCAGGAGCCTTACTATGCACCTCCGGTTTCTAGCGCGCCTCCTGCGCGGGGTGCTTTCAGGGGCCAGTCCAGCAGAAATGGCCCTAGCCAGTCACAGTGACCACGTCCTCCCAAAGCTTATTTCGAGTGTGGTGACTCCCGCTATGTAGTGAGGGATTTACCCTGACTTGGTAGGAGTGCACCTCCATAGAATTCTCAACCACAACGTGCTCCGCAGAGTTCTCAAGCTATGATCACAGCTCCAGCTGCTACTCCATCTGCCCATCAGCCACCTAGGGGTGGAGGTCGGGGAGGTAGACGTAATCCTAGAGCGGGAGGCCAGGCTAGATACTATGCTATTCCTGCCCATACTGAGGCTGTTGCCTCTGATTCTGGCATCACAGGTATTATGCTGGTTTGTCACAGAGATGCATCGGTACTATTCGATCTAGGCTCTACTTACTCTTATGTGTCTTCCTATTTTTCTCCATATTTGGGTGTACCCCAAGATTCCTTGAGCTCTCTTGTATATGTTTTTACTCTTTTGGGGGATTCTCTTGTTGGGGTTCGCATTTATCGGTCATGTTTGGTTACTATTCATGGTTTTGAGACCAGAGCAGATTTATTGTTACTCAGCATGGTTGATTTTGATATTATCTTGGGCATGGTCTGCTTGTCGCCCCATTATGCTATTCTCGATTTTCATGCCAAGATCTTGATGCTTCTATGCTAGGTATACCGCTTGTTGAGTGGAGTGGTACTTTAGATCACTCTCCCAATAGAGTTATCTCTTTCCTCAAAGCTCAGCGTATGGTTCAGAAGGGGTGTGCCGCATATTTAGCTTATGTGAGAGATGTTACTGTTGATACCCCTTCTATTGATTCAGTTCCAGTGGTACGGGATTATCCTAATGTGTTTCTAGATGATCTTTCGGGCATGTCGCATTATAGAGATATTGATTTTGGCATTGATTTGTTGCCAGGCACTCAACCCATTTCTATTTCTTCATATCGTATAGCTCCTCTTGAGTAGAAGGAATTGAAGGATCAGTTACATGAATTGCTCAATAAGGGTTTTATTCAACCCAGTGTTTCATCTTGGGGTGCTCCTATAAGAAAAAGGATGGTTCTATGCGTATGTGTATCGATTATCCTCAGTTGAACAAGGTTACAGTGAAGAACCACTATCCTTTGCCTCGTTTTGATGATCTGTTTGACCAGCTTCAGGGCTCACATGTATTTTCTAAGATTGACTTGCTCTCAGGTTACCATCAGTTGAAGATTCGGGAGCCAGATATCGCGAAGACTACCTTCCGGACTCGGTATAGTCACTACGAGTTCCTTGTTGTGTCACTTGGGCTGACCAATGCCCCAACAACTTTTATGTATTTGATGCACAGTGTGTTCCGTACATATCTTGACTCGTTTGTTATTGTTTTTATTGATGATATTCTGGTGTATTCCATGAGTCGGGAAGATCATGAGAAGCACTTGAGGACCATGCTTCAGACCCTGAGAGAGAAGAAGTTATATGCAATGTTCTCAAAATGTGAGTTTTAGTTGGATTCTCTGGCATTTTTAAGGCACGTGGTATCGAGTGGGGGCATTCGGGTGGATTCAAAGAAGGTAGAGGTTGTGCAGAGTTGGCCCAGACCATCCTTAGTTACAGAGATTCGTAGTTTTCTTGGCTTGGCGGGCTACAACCGTCATTTTGTGGAGGGGTTTTCATCGATTGCAACCCCTATGACTAGATTGACGCAGAAGGGTGATCTATTTTAGTGTATAGAAGAGTGAGGTGAGCTTTCTGAATTTCAAGACAACTTTGACTACAGCCCCAGTTTTGATATTGCCTACTGGTTCGGGGTATTATACTGTTTATTGTGATGCCTCGCGGGTTGGCCTCGTATCGGTGTTGATGCAAGATGGTAGGGTGATTGCCTACGCATCCAGACAGTTGAAGGTACATGAGAAGAACTACCCTGTCCACGACCTTGAGTTAGCTGCCATTGTTCACTCCTTGAATATCTGGCGTCATTATTTGTATAGTGTGCCTTGTAAGATTTATACTGACCATCAGAGCTTGCAGCATTTGTTCGAGCAAAAAGATCTAAATTTGCCCAGAGGAGGTGGTTAGAGTTGCTGAAGGATTATGATATTACTATTTTGTATCACTCGAGCAAGGCCAATGTGGTGGCCAATGCTTTGAGTCGTCGGGCAGAGATTTTTGCGGAGTTTGGCATATCTACCAGCTTCAGAGAGGCCTATGGTGATGGATGTTCAGGCCTTAGCTAGTCAATTTGTGAGATTGGATCTTTCGTAGCCCAGTCGGTTTCTAGCCTGTATGGTTTCTCGGCCTTCGCTATTCGATTGTATCAGGGAATGGTAGTATGATAACCCTCATTTACTTGTCCTCATGGACAAGGTTCAACACGGTGATGCCAGTGTTGATACCCAATTTTTCTCTATGTATTTTATACTCAAAATACTTCCAAATTAACATGTATAT
>MU772817.1:12192-37281 GCA_026770625.1 Nicotiana glauca | reverse complement strand
TAATTAATTTCCTTTTATTTATTTTAATTTTTTGGAATTCTTTACTTGGGGTAAAAATCACGTGCTCACAATGACCTGGTCGGCCGTTTTAAGAATTTACACCTCGATCCCCTATTAACTACTTTCCCCGTATTTGTTTTTGCTATTGTGAGTGGCCGGAAGGATTTATTTGTAGTTCCGGGGAGTTTTGGGACACTTAGTCACTAAATGAGAGTTTAAGTTTTAGAATTTGGACCGTAGTTGGGGCAGTGTTGAGACAGTCTTGGAATGGAATTCCGTCGATTTCGTTAGCTCCATTAGGTGATTTCGGTCTTAGGGGTGTGTTCGGATTGTGTTTTGGGGGTCCATAGCTTAATTAGCCTTGAAATGACAAAAGTTGAATTTTTGAAGTTTCTGGTTCGGTAGTGAGATTTTAATATCGGGGTCGGAATGGAATTCTGGAAGTGGGAGTACGTCAGTTGTGTCATTTGGAGGTGCAAAATTTTAGGTCATTCGGACAAGGTTTGATAGACGTATTGATCAAAAGCGAAATTCAGAAGATTCTTGAAACCTTAGGCTTGAATCCAATGTTATTTGGTTGATTCGAAGTTCTTTGAGTTGTTTTGAAGATTTGTATAAGTTTGGATAGTGGTATATGACTAGTTCATCCTTTTAGGTTGACGTCCTAAGGGCCACGGGCTGATTTCGGATGGTTAACGGGAAGTTTAGAGTTGGAAATTTGCAGCTGAAGCTATTGAGTTTTTCGGTCATAACTGCACCTCCGATTAGGGGGGCGCAGGTGCGATGACCACAGAAGTGAGATCAAGCCGCAGATGCGACCACAGGTGAAGGCAGCAGAAGACATAGAAGCAAGAGGTGTGCCACACCTGCGGGACCGCAGATGCGAAGTCTGGGTCGGGAGTGCGGAGGAGGGGACTTAAGTGAAAGAAGTGGTGCCCTTGACCGTAGAAGCGGTAGCGCAGAAGCAGAAATGGACCGCATGTGCGAAAAACCTGGGTCAGAAAGTATAAAAATATTTCCTTCGTGAATTTGGGTTATTTTTCATAATATTTTGATGGGAAGAAGATTTGGAGATCATTTTCAAGGGAGATTTTTAGAGGGATTCATTAAGGTAAGTCCTTTGGTCCTTAAGCTCGTTATCATGGGGATTTTTATCATTGTAAGTATGAAATTTGAAGGAAAATTAGTGGTAAATTGGGGGTTAGGGCTTGGTTAATTGGAGAGCTTTGAGTGGTGATTTGAGGGACCATTCGAGGTCCTGTTTAACGTGAAAATGATAATTTCAATTAAATTTATTGATGGGACTCTAAAAATACGTGATCTATTTTTATGCTAGTTATGGAGAAGTTGATGTTGTGTGTAAAGTTCAAGGGTGAGACGCGAGCTAAAATAAAGCAGTAATTGAACTAAGAGATATCCCTGGAGCAAGTATGAAGATAATAAAATAGAGCAACAATATCAAGACAGTGTGTTAGAGAGAAAACAGAGAGAGTTTATCATATATTTCATGTAGAGTCTTTGGAACAACATCAGCTCTCTACAAAATAATATGAATCCCCTTTATATAGAAGGGGGGACTTATATGGTAAAGCATACATTAGCTGTAAAGGTGTGGAGATGGCATGACTGGAAATGACGCCCCGAGTAGGGCTCAGAATAGCCTAGCTAGGCTTTGTTAGACTGAGCTGCAACAGACATAGCTGCATCTTGGGGACTTTCCATTTTTACTCTAGCCCCAATCGATATCCTCTCAAGGCCGAGTGCCGATGGACTCCGAGGGAGAAGACTCAAGTACATCTTTGCAGCCTCGAGGCTTCGAGGCGATCTTCCGAAATGCTTCGATGACGGGAAATTGGACCCTCCGATTTTGCCGTATACAGATAGTCTCCGTGTTTCCTATAATCGAAGTAATAGGAAACGATTTTGAACTACCATTTCAAGGGCATCATTGCCCTGACGTCAACCCATAAGAGCATTAAATTCCATACCCCAGCAAATCGTGCAAGGTTCGCGGTCAAATACTATTATCGAGGAACCCGCAAACTGCCTATCAGCCCGTCCTTTCCGCTGCCCAAGCAGTTCCTATAAATATATCGACTGTTTGATACTCCATATCTTCAAATTCACGAGTCAAAACCCATCATATTTTACACTCTTCCATCTTGTTTTAGAGAAAAACTTACCACTAATATGGCTAGGACTTCTAGGATGGTCCCTCAATAGAACGAAGTCGCATCACTATCTCGATCGCCTAAAGAGAAAACTAGAGTGATACCTTCCTTGAGACAGTGCACTCCGCCTAATCTTGATATGTCGAAAGATTTTACCATCAATTCCACTTTATCCACACCAGGTCGATGCGAGTATGTGTCTGATACATTAATGTCGTGACTAACATATAAACAGTGAGGATGAACTGCCAATGGGGCAAGGCAGTAGAGCTGGAGATTCCCTGTCCTGATGAGAATATAACGGACTATAAGGCCGGCTTCCTCCATGTATATACCTATCCTTTCACCGTGGGTCCTGATAATTCTTCTGACTCTTCTCCCTCCAGAGATAGACCCGGTTATCCTTGACTTCTGCGACAAGTACCAAGTGACGCTTGGTCAGATCTATCCTTCTTTCTAGAGGATATTATTGATGTTCTGTCACTTCACCGAAGGGGTTGAGGGTGAGATCTTTATCCTCAACCATTTGATTAGGATGTATAGCCCTCGATTTTATCGAGGTTTGATCAGACTCCATCATCGATCCAAAAAATCATTTTTCTCAAGCGTTGACGTGGGAATGGATCAAGGGTGGATGAGCAGGTTCGTCCGGGTAAAGACCTCGAATATCATCCTTGCCCGAAGGATGCATATTTCGAAAAAATGGAACACACAACGTAAGTAATTTTCCCTTAACCGCGTTTTGTAAGTAATATTTTTCTTTCGGAATAACGACCTCTCTACGTCTCCTACAATCGTTGCTTGGTACCCCAAGGCGATTCTGGATTTTCTGGGATGGATCCAACGGTTAGACAAGGCGTTCCCATATCCTATTCGGTCCTAGACTGACCTGGACAAAGGGCGATGGGTGGCCAAGAATCATGGTAGAGTTTCCTTACCGCCTATGCCTTAGATTTGCATTTCTCCCTGCGTTCTTTGTGATGATAGCTTGTGGTTACTGCATTTGTATAGGTCCCGATGAGAATATGCTGATAAGGCAACCCCTGGCGGCAAACTGGAGGCGTCAAAGCCCGGCAGGGGAAAGAAGAGGGAAGGTAAGGTGACTATTGATCCTCTCGCGGCAAAGAAACCCAAGTCACTCAAGCATCAAGCCTCTAACACAACCTATGCTTCAACTGTAAGGGCAAATCTCGAACCTGCGGATGAGGATGACGATGAGTGTCTGCTAGCATGGAGGGAGAGGTCGAGTGTGGGAGTCCCGCAGGTGTCTCGATCAGAGGCCGCTGAATCTGGGACGCCCAACTCGGGTTGGTCCCGTGGACTGAAGAACCTCGAGGAGGATGTTAATGTGGCCTCGGATCGCATGACTGAGTTTGGCTAAGATTTTGCTAGGGGGACTGTTGCCATCGATCCTGAAGGGTCCACGACCGAAGCTTTTCAGGAGCAGGGGTTACCTCTTAGGGACATGGGTGACATAAATGATTTTATCTCGCGCTATCAGGTTTCGTCGGGGGAACTGAGGGACGCTCAAGATGCGAGCGTCATTAAAATTGGGACTCCTCTCAAGGAGGGAGGCTCACTTGCCAATATTTTTTACGGTGTTAGTGATAACGTCGGTCTTGATGTTCCCGGCACCATTAAAGCAGCAGAGAGATCCATGAAGTAGGTGGTATCCGTCTTTCATGTGCCTATTTTGGGTGTCGTTCTTTGTTTTTCTTTTCTAATGCTTCCACTGTACCTTAATGCAAGGACATATATGGTCACGCCATCTTTCAGCTCCACAAGGAGCTTTCTTGCCGTGAGAGAGAGTGCAAGAAGCTTGCTTTGATGTTGTGGGAATCGGAGGCTCATTCTACCCGAGGGGAGAAAGAATCGGGAGAGCTTTAGGCTACTTTGGAGAGAGCGCTTCGGGAAAAGACCGACCTCGTTGTACATGTATTTTGTCCTGCTTGTACTCGGCCTCTTCACCCATACTTTGATGTCGATTGCCTTACCTTCCCTTTGCAGGTTTAGCATAATAATTTGTAGATCAACCGATTGAACGCGGAGATCCTCGGGCTAAGGAAGCAAAGTGAGGTATCGGTTGCGGAATTGGCTTCATCTCTCGATCTTCTAAAGGGCATTCGCAAGGAGATCATTGTATTGAATGCTGCTACTTATCTGGAGGATGAAGCCACAACACAAAAAAATACTCGTGACATATTGATAGCAACTGATCAGAAACTAGCTCGAGTTGTTAAACATGCTAGGGTCGAGGCAAGGAGAAAAACCCTGGAGGAGATCGATGCCAGGGGCGTCAATCTGTCAGTTGATCTCATGGAGGCCCGTGAATTAGAGATGGAACTAGCGCTTTTGATTGCTCCCGATGAGGACAAAGATAGCGGAGATGAAGAGTAGTCCTTACATGTATGTAATCCCAGGGGGATAGATTTTGTAAAGAAGTTTTTTGTAGATACGTTTATGGTAATGTAAAAAGAGATATCTTTCTTCTTTCCATTTTCTTTTTGTTCCTTTGCTCTCATGATTTTAACCTCTCGACTTTGGACGTTAGCCTTTTGAAATTCGCTTTTAGAGCAATAGGGATCCTTAAATTGGGTCATGCTTAGAGTTAAACCGACAGCTTCTATCGGGCCGGTGCTAGCGACATCGAGGAGCCCCCGAGATTTTACTATTCCTCGAATTCTGCGGGGCAACAACATTTACTCAATCAGGTAAAAGGGGCTTGGAGGAACCATGTTAGTGCATTTCCATAGGAGAGGGTGACGTTAATGCGACCAGGATTAATTGGCCTTTTGGGTAGACAGGCAGTTACTGCTTTGACCCTATATATTCATTTATTTGCCTTTTCAATGGCGACTACACTGCTTTGAGGGGCTACTTCTTTCACAGAACCTAGTGTTTCGTGCTAGTTCTTCCATTCTTTCAACTTAGGATTTTTGTCCCAATCCTTGCCCTTCTCCTCCTATCCCATCGTAGACATGACTGCTACATCGACTTCCTACCGCTAAGGAGAGGGGAATTCTTCTTACGCTCCATATTTGGTCGGTGATAGTGACACACCACCGGTGCCCAAAAAGCGGGTCTCGAGGTGCCCTATCTAGAGAAGGGCCATCATGTCGGGGAGGCCTCCTAATGTTTCGGGCCACTGGGAGCATGTGTCGAGGATCGTCTCATAAGTGGGAAAGGAAGACCTCAAAATGATCAGAAAATATTGCGGATAGGGAGAAGGAGCGGTACTACAACTACCTTTTTCCAAGGAGAGCATCGTGACATACGTTGAAGGGTTTTTGAGTGTATACACGTATATTTTTGCGTCGGGTCCCCCCGATCGGGTTGTGTTTTATTTTTGTCGGGGATATCGAGTTACCTTGGTGTAGGCTCACCCCTCTCTTTGGAAAATAGTTCAGATGATGAGATATTTCGCCGATAAGGCCAAGATTGAGTTTACCCTTAGCCATCTGGTGAGGTTGTATCGGCCACTGCCTTATCGGGGTTTGATTGCTCTACAACATTGATCCACCCGAGTCTTTGTCGCCAGTAATGAAGAGGGTAAGGATCGTGGATGGATGAATCAGTTCGTATGGATTCAAATGACCGACATCATCCCTAGAGAATTTTTCCATTTCCTGAGAAATGGAATTTCATGCGTAAGTGTCTCACCTGAACTATCATCATTTTGACCAGAGGCGGGCTCCATAGTGATATCTTTTTGTTACATATTTGTAGCAACTCATTGGTCGCCGAATGAGGTCCCTGATTTAGCCGAGTGGTCTCGTAAGTTGGCAGCTTGCTCATTTCATGATAAGCGCCGATGGCGAGATCTGTCCAAAGGGAGATGGGAGGCGAAACATCACGGTAGGTGTCTGATGTCTTTTTTCTTGAAAATGGCACCTTTCTTTTTGTCTTATTAACTTATCTGCCACAGGAGTCAGAGATATTTCTGAAAAGAGGTCGTGTCCCTCGGTAGTGGAAGGGAGATTGCCATCCTTGGGATCGGGGATTGATGAAAAACGAAAAGGGCCACGGGATGCGAAGGGGCTTTCAGTGGGGCGACTCCTTCTCGGATATTAACAAGGGGCAACCCGACCGAACAGCTATCTCCAGAGGGTGGTAAGCCATTGGATGTTTGCTTGGCCTTTGGCGAGGCTCATTCGTTGAGCCTCATGATGAGTTTTCAATCGCTGCGAGGTTAGATCAATCCTGCACTCTTCTTTTTCTTTATTTAGCTCTTCTCTTTTTTTGTACGCCTTTGACAGGCTCATATCCGAGCTGATTCGCTGTGGGGCCCCGCTGCGGGAGACTTTGGATAGGGAAAAATCCCTTAGTCTTCTTTGTGTAGAAAACAAAAGTGATTTGGTTTCCCTGCGGCGTGAAGTGGATCGAAATCGGAGCCGCGAAAGCTGCTTAGAGTGACAGGTATCATGCATTCCTTTTTGGCTTGCATTCTGCCTTTTATCCCTACAGATTAATGTTTTGATACTTCAGCTGGAGAACAAAGCGAAGGAGCTGGGACAGCTCTAGGGCGAGGTCGGTCAAGCCAAACGTGAATTCAATGAACTGTAGGCCCGTGTTACTACCCATTCTATGGCCAAAGAGAGTGCCTTAGCCATGGATTCTGCCCTCGAGATATAGCTCCAGACCGTTCCTGCGAACGAGTTGGCATGGGCAAATTTGATCGTAAGGCTTTCGTCTGAGCTCTTAGAGGTGAAAGCCGAAGTGGTGAATGCCCAAGCCGAGATAGTGGTGAGCAACACTAGGGCGGTCCAAAGTGTGGTGGCTTATTCAAAAAGTGTTGTTGTTGCTAAGGCTCTTATGCGTTCGGTCGATGCGACCTTTAGTGTAAGCAGGAATTTGGGCACTTATGCTTTCGCTCGACTATTTCGGGTAAAGTCTCCGAGTCGGGTATCCCTCAAGTTTTATGTTTGTATTGGGCGGGCTATAATGGCTCTTACGCCTTCAATCGAAGCAATCTTTTATGTAAGATGGCGACAATAGCTCTTACACTTTGCCCTTAGGCGTGTGCGTGTGGCCCTAAGGCTCGTTAGGCTGGCGACAATGGCTCTTACGCTTTGCCCTTAGGCATATGTAGCCTTTATTTTCCTCTCGTTAAGGACTTTTGCAATGATTTTGCCTGACCTGTAGTCGGTTTGGGATGAACCTCAATTTCCAATCATTTGCGGCGATGTTTGAGCACCTCGTAAGGTTTGGCTCGTAGGCTGAGTGGCTCGAAGCCTTATGATTTGGAGCTGAAATGGTCGAAGCTCTTTTGCCTGTTGAGGGTACCTTGTTTAACTGGTTCTTTTTGAAGTAGATTCAAAGTAATGGCCTATGATTTTGTAGCGACAGTCGGGTGTCCCGGGTCACGTTAGTTTGGTTGGTTCAGTCGTATGATCGTAGTCATTTATATTTGTCCGAAGCCATTTTTTGGTCTCGAGTATGGTAGTTTTGGCGTCTATATCAAGGGTATGCCTTTTTAGGGGTCTTACAAATTTGATATATAGCCTGAACTTCAAGATCGATTTTATGCTTGTAGTAAGGCCTTACAAAACTTTCATGCCTTTTGAGGTCTTACAATTTGTGTTGTTGCTTTGTGCAAGTTTTACAAGACTGAGTCTGCCCGCTCGGGGTTGGGTTTTTTACTCAATGGAGATTAGCGATAGTCTTCGAGTCATCAAGTTTGTTTTGGCTTGAGAGCTATTACTCATGAGCTCGGGTTGCCTCACTGAGGGCTTACGACTTTGGAGATTACGAACCTGAGGTCGCGCGTATGCTGAGCTCTCTAGTGCCAGTCTCCGAGTATTCGAGACGCATTTTTTTTGGAGATATTTCATAATTTCCATGCTGCCTCGTTCAGGACTTACTAATTTGGAGTTCCGACCTTAAGGTCATTCGGATGCCGAATTATCGACGCTAGTCTCCGAGTATTCAGGATGTTTTCTGATGGAGGAATCGTTCTGGCAAAATGTTAGGTTTTTCTTGGAGCATGAGTCATGTTGGCAAAAAGCATTCTTTGATTATTTGACATTAGTACATGTTCATCCGCCATCAAGGGCTCGGTTGTGCAGACACGGTTCATTCGACTGTTTGGTCTAGTGCATCATTTTCCCATTGGGACCCTGTTTGGTATTTCTTGGCTCTTATGAGCGGATGATCTTCCGAAAGGATGTCTTTCGGCGCTCGTGATTGATAGCAAAAGAATCCCTGAAGACTTATTGGATTCCCCTTAGGCAGCATGTAGGTGTTGCCTCGTTAAAAACCTTGCCGGCAAAATCCTCTTTGGGGCAAAAGCTCGGTCGAAGGAAAAGAGTGCAACAGATGCTTTTGAAAACTTAAGGGGTCTTTGGGTCAGGTATGCTCTTATGACAGCTTTGATCGAGTGCATGTACAAAAGATTAGTATAAAATATAAACTGAAAAGGGAGATGGTTATACCTTATCGTGGGATGCGTTTGGAGACGTTTCGAGGACTGGCAAGCCTCTATTGTTTGTGGTGGGGGCTTAGTACGGTCCTCCGCTGTCTTCAATTGGCCTTAGCCAAAGATGCAGTTTTATTATCATTAGTCTCTCGACAAAGTGGATATACTGGCGTCGGTGTCACGTCGTTCACCGCAAACATTTCCCTTGCCGCGTGTTGTTCCCCGTGGATGTTTTAATCCCATCTTTCATTGGGAATTTAATCATTTGGTGGAGGATGGTACCGCTCTCATGCAGTGTATCCACAATCGTCCAAACAAGCATTGTACCTCAAGTATCCTTCGATGACATGGAATTTGACGTTTTGGGTCGTACCGGCCACGCTGACCAGGAGAGTGATCTCTCTTTTTGTTGTCTCGCTTGCCATGTTGAATCTGTTGAGAACTCGAGTGGCAGGCACAATTTGGTCTAGCAGTCTAAGCTGCTCTATTACCTTGACCTAATAATGTTGGCTGAGCTACCTGGATCCACAAGTACATATTTTATTTGAAACGTATTTACGAGGAAAGAGATTACCAGTGCGTCGTTATGATGGATATTTTTCTCCTTCTTATCATAGATTCCTGAGGAGCATCGACTCCCCCGAATATCATGTGGATAACATGTCATGGCTCGTTTGCTTCATTCTTTTTGGCCACCTCTCTTTCTCGAAACTAGTTTTTGGCTCGGTCACTCAAGAATTCTCTGAGATGACCTCTGCTGAGTAACCTGGCCACCTCCTCACATAACTGGTGATAATCCTCAATCTTATGGCCATGTTTGTTGTGGAATTCGCATACCAGGTTATGATTCCTTTGGTAAGGATCCGATTGTACAAGCCTGGGCTATCCGCTATCCTTGATTTTGTCGATGGAAAACACGATGTCTGAAACATCAACGTTGAAGTTGTATTCTGATAGGCGTTTGTGCCGCTATTGGCCCCATGCTTCCGTTAAATCCGGTATTGTTAATGAACCCTTGGGGATTCTGCCCTCGGTTGATCGGTCGATCATTGCAAGGCGGGTTGCATCTTGGGGCGTTTCTCCTGTCTTCGGTATATGGCTGATACCCTTCTTTGTTTGGCTTCTACTCCTTTGCTAAGAGCTTGTTCGGGTATACTGAGCCATAAGGGGCTCCCAATTGATCATCGTCGATCCAGATCTTTGACTGGTATCAATTCTGGACATCCGACTAGGTTACGGCTGGATACTCGATCAGATTTTCTTTCAGCTACCACGAGGCCACTGGACTCCGCTCGTTTAGGCCTTGAGTGAAGGCATGTACTGCCCAGTCTTCGGAGATCGGGGGTAGTTTCATTCGTTCTGTTTGAAAGCGTGACATGGACTCTCGCACCATTTCGTTCTCCCTTTGCCTGATCTTGAATACGTCAGATTTCCTCGTTGCTACTTTAGTGGCACTGGCGTGTGCCTTTATTAAGGAGTTTTCCAGCACGACAAATGAGTCTATGGAGTTGGGAGCTAAATTATGGTGCCATATCATGACCCCTTTCGAGAGCGTTTCCCCGAACTTCTTCAGTAAGATGGACTCAATCTCATCAACTTTTATGACATTTCCCTTTACTGCACACGTGTAGGCGGTAACGTGCTCGTTCGGGTCTGAGGTCCCGTTGTATTTTTGTAATTCTGGCATTCTAAACTTTTTTGGGATGGGTTTCAGAGCAGCTTCTTCTGGGAAAGACCTCTGCACGAACTTCCTCAAATCTACGCCTTTTAGGACCGGGTGCACGCCCGAGATTTGGTCGACCCTGGAGTTGTAAGTTTCGACCTTTTTGTCATTGACATCTATCATCTTCTCGCCCGACTCGATCCTTCTGGTAAGATCCTCGAGCATTTTAGTGATAGCACGGTCAGCTATCGAACCATTATTGCTCAGTCTCTCTGGTACTTATTCGACTGGGGAAGTTGTACCTGGTGCTACGGTGCTGGGAGTTTTCGGGTGGCTTTGCAACTGAGCGATAGCTAGCTATTGTGCCTGCAACATTTCAAAAATAACATGAACGCTAACTTTTTGTTCTTCCGGGGATGGGGTTTTTCGAGCTTCCTGTTGGTCGTCTTGTTGTATGTTTCTGTCGGTGTGTGAGGTTTTGTCAACCTACTGTGTGTCTTGCAAACCCGTGTCCGCTGGAATTGGTCTAGGTGTGTTATTGGGGTTTAGTGGTGACGCGCCGACGATTGGAATAGCTATACCATTCTCTCTGTGGTTTTCAAGGTTGTTGTTCTCAACTCTATTCACTGAGCCAGACATTTTAACTTGAAATCGAAGATCTTGGACAAGAAGAAATGTGAAAGATAACTTGCATTGTGTAACGAAACTAACAAGAAAATAATTAGTATTATTTTTAGCCCCACGATGGGCGCCAAACTGTTTACCATAAAAATGGTAATGACAATTAAATTTGTTGAAGGGACTCTAAAAATACGTGATCTATTTTTATGCTAGTTGTGGAGCAGTTGATTCTATGTGTGTAAAGTTCAAGGGTGAGACGCGAGCTAAAATAAAGCAGTAATCGAACTAAGAGATAGTCTTTCGGGGCCTCGAGATGGTCGATTTGGGGGCTTCGAGGTCGGGTCCCGAACTCGTGCTCGAGCTATTAGAAGGAATCGGGGAAGGGCTAACAAATGCAGAAATATTAAAGTAGTCTCTTTATAGCGAATGATAAGCAATAAATGTGGAGCAAGTATGAAGATAATAAAATAGAGCAACAATATCGAGAGAGTGTGTTAGAGAGAAAAGAGAGAAAGTGAATCATATATTTCATGCAGAGTCTTTGGAGCAACATTAGTTCTCCACAAAATAATCAGAATCTCCTTTATATACAAGGGGGACTTATATGGTAAAGTATACATTAGCTGTAAAGGTGTGGAGATGGGACGGCTGGAAATGACGCCCCGAGTAGGGCTCAGAATAGTCTTGCTATGCTTTGTCAGACTCAGCCGCGATAGACTTATATGCTTCTTGGGGACTTCCCATTTTTACTCTAGCCCCGACCGATATCATCTCAAGGCTGAGTGTGGATGGACTCCGAGGGAGAAGACTTGAGCGCATCCTTGCAGCCTCGAGGCGATCTTCCGAAATGCCTCGATGATGGGAAATTGGGCCCTTCGATTTTGCTGAATACAAGTTCGATTTTGGTACTTTTGGTATGAATGAATTCGTGAGAGTGTGAGGATCCCGAATTTGTAAATTTTACCAGATTCCGAGATATGGGCCCGAGGCGCATGTTGGTTATTTTTCCTAATTTCGCGTATTAGCTTAGAATTAATTAGTTGAATTAGTTACTTGAAGTGTCATTTTACATTATGCAATTACTTTGAATAGATTTGGGCCATCTGGAGTCGGATACTCGTGGAAAGAACGTGGTATAGAATTGATTGAGCTTGTTCGAGGTAAGTGGCTTGTCTTACATTGTGTGGGGGAACTCCCCTTAGGATTTGGTACTGTGATATATGAAATGCCTTGTACGTGAGGTGAGGAGCGCGTACTTGTACTGATTATTGAAAATCTTGTTTTCCATTTAAGTATCTATATTTCATATTTTACTTCACTATTTATGCTACTTGAACTTTGAGCTTACTGTTAGCCTAGGAAAGCATGCCTAAATGACTAAATTGTCTACTTGCTTAAACTGCCTTATCTGAACATTGTGCAGCATGCTAGGTTAGAATACCTATCTATTTTGATATTAAATTGAATTGAGTTGATTATTTTTGTGTTGTTGTTGCGTGTTTACATTGGGACTACGGGCGGTTCCCGGTAGATCCCCCTAGTCATTTTATTTGGGACTACGGATGTGGTATTTCGGTATATCCCCCTCTCCCTGTACAGTGATATGGACTACGGGACAGCACCTGGGAGATCTACTGATTATTTACTTTTGGGACTACGGATATGGTATTCCGGTAGATCCCTCTGCACAGTGATATGGACTATGGGACAACACCCGGGGGATCCACTAATTATTTACTTTCGGGGCTACAATACGCGATCTTGGTAGACCCCCGGTTGTTATCTCTAAGTTGGGTTGTATACCTTTTGTGATTATTTGCCTTGGTTGTGGTTGTTGTTTCTCTCATAATCTATATTTCTTTAGTGCTACTCATCTTCCTTATATATTATTGTATATGACCGTTAGGGCCCTAACCTTCCTCGTCACTACTCGATCGAGGCTAGGCTTGGCACTTACTGGATATCGCTGCGGTATACTGTTGGCCCAAGTAAAGGTGTAGTTTTGAAGACTGACAAAAGAACTCAGACATGGACCAGGTCCATCTTGTGAAGCACAGTCATGATCAGCCCAAACATGTGAGATGCACGTGAAGGAGATAAATTTAACTTATCAGAAGTAATATCTCCTGATCTGATCGAAAAGGTTGCATATTGTATAAGGAGAGAAAGACTCCTTACACGAAGAGAACACAGTTTAGGAAGAGGATAGGGTTAGAGTATGAGATCAACTAGAACTCTTTTACC
This sequence comes from Nicotiana glauca, assembly GCA_026770625.1. NCBI lineage: Eukaryota > Viridiplantae > Streptophyta > Magnoliopsida > Solanales > Solanaceae > Nicotiana > Nicotiana glauca. The sequence goes on along the minus strand of MU772817.1, from coordinate 24,167 downwards.
ATAGAAGAGTAGCGTCTGTATCCCAGTCAGTCTTTAATTACTAACTCCTTAAATATTAATGTTGTTCTCTTTTACAGGTGTTGCACATAAGCAGAAGTTAAATGTGAATCGAGAGCAAAATAACAAGGCAATTTTGCAAGCAATTTATGTGTGATTCAAGCGTGCAATCCTGAAGCTACTTGAACAAGATAGAAGAACTAGTTCCAAGTGTCTATCTTTTATTCTAGTTCAATTATAATAGGCGATTTTACATTGTACCTTTTAGCTTTTATAGAAGCAATTGTATTAGGTACTTATAGTGTTCAAGTTAGAGTTAACTCGAAGTTGTCGCAACAGGCTATGTGCCACAACGGGATTAGAGTTAATCCTAGGTTTACAAAAGAGTTTTTGTAAATGCAGTTTTTGGTTCGGTGATTTGAGTGGAAGTTTGGGAAAATCCTACTGAGTAGTAGGTCATGGTTTTTTCACCTTTTGAGCCATGTGTTTTCCACGTAAAAATCTCTGTGTTCTTTAATTTCTTTACTTATTATTCCACAAACAGTAGTAGTTGGAACATATAGAAGAACCAGGTCCTTCTATAATCAAGTTAAGCAAAAAGTGGGTACCACCAAAATCAACCCCCTCCCCCCTCTTATGTGGTATTGAAGTCTAAAACATCAATTGGTATCAGAGCAGGTTATCTTTGAAGAGGTTAATACCTTAGGAAAAGATCAAAATGAGTGCACCACCTGGAAACTCGGAAGGGCAATCCACTGCTAGGCCCCCACTCTTTAATGGTTAGTACTATCTTGGTGGAAGAACAGGATGTGAGACTACATTATAGGAGAAGACTATGAACTCTGGGACATAGTCACTGATGGTCCCCTGGCTACTACAAAGAAGAATGTTGAAGGAGTAGATGAGCCAAAGACAAGAGCTGACTGCACTGCTGAAGATTTGAAGAAATGGGAAAAGAAAGCCAAGGCCAAGAAATGGTTTGTATGTGGACTAGGTCCAGACGAGTACTGTAGGATTAAAAGTTGTACCACTGCTAAGGAGATATGAGACACTTTACAAGTGGCTCATGAAGGAACTTCTCAAGTAATGAGATCAAGAGGAACACTGCTATATTCTCAATATGAGAATTTCACTATGAAGGAAGGAAAAACTATCCAGGAGATGTACACAAAGTTCACAACACTAACAAATGAACTTAAATCTCTTAGGAGAATTATCCTTGAGGAAGAAAAGGTTGAGAAAATCTTGACAAGGGTCTTACCGGTAATTTGGGAAAGAAAAATCACTACTATTTAGGAATCAAATAACATTGCTACTCTCAAGTTGGATGAACTGATTGGAAATCTCATTGCCTATGAACTGAGAAGGAAAACTATAAAAATGGATGCACCCAAGAAGGAAAGGAGTCTGGCTCTCAGAATATCTAAAGGTGCAGATCTAAAGGATGATGAAATGTCCATGATCACAATGGATTTCAAAAAGTACCTGATGAGACGAAAGGGTTCTTCAAGAGGTACAACCTTCAACAAACCAAGGGCTCCTGAGAAACAGACCAACAAGGGTTATTACAATTGTGGCAAGACTAACCACATGATCAAGAATTATCCTTAGTGGAAAATTGAATGGAAGAAGGAAAGGGCTAAATGAAGGAGCAGGAAGAAGGAATAGGTTCAACCCAAAAGGAACAAAAGAGCAACAAAGACTATGGTTGCTGCTTGGGGAGAAACATCATATGAGGATTCAGAAGATGAAGCTGGAGATGAACAAGCACTTATGGCCATCGGAGAATCAGATGATGAACAAGAGGTAAGTGTGATTCATCTCAAAGACAAGATTAAATTTTTGTCTAAAGAAAAGTTATCTGAATTATTGCTAGACTTCATCGATGAGTCTGAGGTAATAAACAATGAGAAGGAACAGTTGTCTAGGGAGTGTGCGATCTTAAAAGCCAAGTGCAAAAATCTATAATCTAAGGCTATTGAGAGTGATAGTAAAAATGCTAAGTTGAAGAACCAGGTTCTTGAACTTTAAACCAGTGTCTTAGAACTTAGGTCTAAAAATTTAAAACTGAAATTAGGAACATGTAAGAAGAAAGATGATCACACATATATCACCTTGGAAGAAAATTTAGGAAGAATGAAGGATGGGTTGTACAAGAAAGATGAACAAATAAGAATCTTAAAAGAAGACCTAGGGAAGGTAAACCATGACTAGACAGAACATGCAAATGGAATAAGTCTTTTGATGCACTATCCTGGCTACAAGAACACCATAGTAGCAATAAGAGAGGACTTGGCTATGGGACCTAAGCACCTAAGTGGGATCCCAAAAGCAAGTACATCACTCTTCCTGAAAACAAAATCTGCACACACTGTGGCAAGATTGGTCATTATAAAAGTAAATGTAATGCAAAGGAAAAGGCCAGTCAAAAGAACAAAACCTTTGTTCAAGAGAAAAATAGGCTGACTAGATGGGCCAAAAGGAATTTAATTTACCCCTTTGCCTATAGAAAGGGACCCAAACTAGTTTAGGTTCCTAACACTAACCCCTGATTTCTTTTTGGAGGTCCAAGTGAAGGGAAGTAGCCAAATATGGTACATGGATAGTGGTTGCTCAAAATATATGACTGGAAGCAAGAACCAGCTCCTTTCACTTAAGGACTTAAAAGGAGGTAATATCTCCTTTGGAAATGGAAAGAAAGGTGAGATTATTGAGGTTGGAAAGGTAGGTAAGACAGACTCACATTCCATTGAGAATGTCTACTTGATAGATGGCTTGAAATATATCCTAATTAGTGTATCACAATAGTGTGACAAAAGTAACCTTGTAGGTTTTATATCTACCAAATGTTTTGTGATTAATCTTACTATTGACATGATTGTTTTACAGGGAAAAAGATTTAACAATATTTACATTGTAGATTTGTCCACTCTTTCAGAGAATGAACTCACTTGCTTGAGTTTGTTGGACAATGATCCCCTCCTGTGGCACAAAAGACTTGGTCGTGCAAGTCTGAATCAACTTAACAAATTAGTCTCCAAGGACCTGGTGACAGGGTTACCTAACATCAAGTTCAAGGAAGACAAAGTTTGTGAGGCTTGTGCAAGGGGAAAGCAGCTAAGATCATCTTTTAAAAGCAAGAAAATGGTAAGCACAACCAAGACGATGGAACTGGTTCATATGGATCTCTATGGTCCAATGAGAACTTTGAGCAGAGGTGGTAAGAAATATGTATTGGTACTTGTTGATGATTATTCTAGGTTTACTTGGGTACTGTTTTTAACATCTAAGGATGAATCATCTGATATGTTTACTGCCTTCGTTAGAAAAATTCAAAAATAACTAGGTAATCAACTTGCATCAATCAGGTCTGATCATGGAACTAAATTTGAAAATACTAAGTTTGCTGAATTTGAGCATGGTATAGATCATAATTTTTCTGCCCCGAGGACTCCTCAACAAAATAGAGTAGTTGAAAGGAATAATAAGACTCTTGAAGATATGACTAGGACTATGTTTTTTTCTAGTAAACTGCCCCGTAGCTTCTGGGTAGAGGCCGTAAATACTGCATGTTACATCATAAATAGATGTATGACCAGATGTCTTGTAGAGAAGATTCCATATGAGTTACTTAAAGGGAGAAAACCAAATTTATCCCTTCTTAGGGCATTTGGATGCAAATACTTTGTGCACAATAATGGAAAGGACTCCCTAGGTAAGTTTGATCCCAGAAGTGATGAGGGAGTATTCTTGGGATATTCTTCACATAGAAAAGCTTATAAAGTGTACAACAAAAGAACTTTATGTGTAGAAGAAAGTGTACATGTAGTTTTTGATGAAACTAAAATTCTTTCTGAGAGACAGGAACATGAAGATGAAGCTATTGGGCTGGTAAAAGAATTGAGTGAAGTCTCAACTCAAGTTCAAAATGCACCAAATGAAGGAACAGGTGGTGGAAAAGGTTCTTCCATCCAGTGCAACCTGACAGGGGGAATTGAACAAAGAAGAACTGAAACTAATCCCCTAAAGGAACTTGTTCATGACCCTGTTCCTCAGTAACAGAACATGGGAGAACTATCAAGCAGAAATCAGTTGGTTGTGAAACCTCACAAGTATTAAAGTTCTCATCACATTGAGAACATTATCACCGATCTAACATCTAGAGTTAAAACTAGATCACAATTAAAGAACTTGTGTGCTTTTGATACTTTTTTATCTCTTATTGAACCTAAAAATGTTGATGAGGCTTTGCAGGATGCAGATTGGGTAAATGCAATGCAAGATGAACTCAATCAATTTTAAAGAAGTCAAGTTTTGCATCTAGTTCTAAGACCCAAGGACAGATCAGTAATTGGCACTAAATGGGTCTTCAGAAATAAGCTTGATGAAGATGAAACAGTTACAAGGAACAAGGCAAGATTGGTGGCCCAAGGTTATAGCCCAGAAGAGGGCATAGATTATGATGAGACCTTTGCTCCAGTTGTAAGACTAGAGGCAATAAGACTCCTCATAGCCTTTGCAACACACATGGAATTCACTCTTCATCAGATGGATGTCAAAAGTGCCTTCCTGAATGGCTACCTAAAAGAAGAAGTGTTTGTCAAACAACCCCCAGGGTTTGAGAGCAAGGAGTGTCCGGAACATGTGTACGAATTAGACAAGGCTCTATATGGACTCAAGTAGACTCCTAGAGCATGGTATGAACGGCTATCCAAATTCCTGGTTGAAAATGGTACAAAAGAGGTATAATTGGTAGTACTCTTTTCCTGAGGGAAAAAGGTAAGGATCTTCTTGTAAACAAATATATGTTGATGACATAGTTTTTTGGGCAACCACTAACAAACTAAGTAAGGATTTTCCCAAATTAATGGGGAGTGAGTTTGAAATAAGTATGATGGGTGAGCTTAACTTTTTCTTAGGCTTACAAATCAAACAAATCCCTAATGGAACTATGATCCATCAGTAGAAATATGCAATAGATTTGATTAAAAAGTTTTAAATGGATGAATCAAAGGAAATAGAGACACCCATTGCAACAGCTACTAAATTAGACATAGATGAACCTGGTTCATATGTTGATCAGAAGTTGTATAGGGGTATGATCGGTTCACTTTTGTATCTTACTACTAGCAAACCTGACATAGTTTTCAGTGTAGGGCTTTGTGTTTGTTTTCAAGCTAATCCTAAGGAATCTCACTTGACTGATGTCAAGAGCGTACTGAGATATTTGAAACGCACTACTAATCTTTGTCTTTGGTACCCTAAAAATAGTAATTTCAATCTAGTAGGGTATGTTGATGCTGACTATACAGGTTTCCTTGTGGATAGGAAGAGCACCTCAGGTATTGCTCATTTTCTTAGTTCATGTCTTGTATCATGGGCCACTAAAAAGCAGGATTCAGTGGACTTATCCACTGCTAAGGCTGAATATGTTATTGCTGCCTCTTGTTGTGCTCAATTGATGTGGATCAAATAGCAGCTGATAGATTTTAGCATTGAAGTTGGTTGCATTCCTATCTTATGTGATAACACTAGTGCTATAAGTATGACAAAGAACCCAGTTCATCATAAGAGGACTAAGCACATAGATGTTAGACATCACTTCTTAAGAGATAACTATGAAAAAGGATTGATTACCATAGAGTTATGTGCTACTGATAAACAAATTATTGATATATTTACTAAAGCACTGAGTAGAGAAAGCTTTGAAAGGAAGAGGTTGGAATTAGGGATGATTAAGATCACCTAATGGGACCATCTCAGAATGCAAAATAAAAAAAAATTGGCTAGGAAATCTGAACTTGTGTAAATTTCTAGATTAATTTTTACTCAGCTTCATAATGTAAATAGTATACTCCTGTGACATGTATTAATATGACTCACTGATATCTTACAAAGTTGCCTCTATTTTGGTAAATTGAGTCATGGTCAAGAGAATTATAAATGAAGAACATGATTCATCAATATTGGTTCATCTGAATGCCAAGGTATGTTTTCTATACTCTGCACAATTAGAAATATAAATATTTGAATCATGAGCAGAAGTCCTACAATTGTTCAACTCCTTAGAAAATTCTATCTGTTTGTTTTTGAACTAGTTCCGTCCTCATTAGAATTCTAACCACAAAAATTGCCTAAAATCTAGGGAAGCTTAACTGTTCGTTCAACCTGCAATTTCAGGTTAATTAGACCTCTAATTGACTGCTAAAGCTACCGTTATCCATTAAATGAGTCTTTCTCTTTAAATACTCATTATTACTTCCTACCATCCTCATAATTCAAAACCGTCAAAAACCTTCTTCACTCTCAATTGTTTTTTTCTCCAAAGGTTTAATTCACAAATTCTCTTAAGCAATAAGCTACAATGACAAACCCACAAGACAACCCTTGAACTCCTCCACAGCCCACTCCACCTAATTCATCTACCCCTCCTCTACCTAGCACGGTCCCCCAACCCAGGTGAAGGAGAGAAAAAATGCTTGCTCGCAAAACGGTGGCTTCTGGTGCTCTTTTAAAGAAATTGAATGAGACATTAAAGGCAAGCCAGGCCCAAGATTCTGATTCTAATTCTGAATTTGATTCGTTCAAATATGCTAGTGAGGGGGAAGGACTTGGGTCTTCTGACTCCAAGAAGACTCAAAAATCCCCTTCTAAGGTAAGTTCTTCTTTGACTAAAAATTTAGAAAATAGGTTTGTTTTGGTTGGACCTATAAGGGATGTGGAATTACCTAAGTTAGGAAGGCGTGGAGGTAAAAATAAATTTGAAAAATAATAAGAGAGAGAGGTTGAATGTGGTAACATGAGGGGAAAGGGGAAAGGCGTAGTTGATCATTCACCCATTACTGAAGTGTCTGTATCTGCTATTTGTGGGGTTGTACAAGAAAATACTGAAGTCAGAGATGGCAGAGTTACAAACAAAGTCAAAGGAGTTCAAGTGACATTTGATACTAAGAAACTGGGAGAGATTCTAGACATCCCTGCTGAGTGATATGATGATTACACCAGACAGAGATGGCCAAGTCTAGATTCTGTTCCGTATGCCCTTGCAATTACTAGAAGATTCTGTGATGTTGAAGAAGTGAATGAGGCCAAGTTTGTGCACAAGAGTGAAATGAAGCCACAACCCAAAGTCATTTTTGAGTTTGTCAACAAGTGTCTACTGCCCAGGCAGGAGAGAACGCAGATTGCAAATTATATGGACTTAGTTGTGATGGAGTGCATTGAAAGTGGAAGGAAAATTAACTGGCCTGCATTCATCATCAAGCTACTGGATAGGGTTATCAATGGCTCCAAGGCCCATGCTACACCCTATGGCTTTATTCTAAATACATTTTTGGATAGGTGCAATGTGCCTCTAAAGAAATGGGAAATAGCCACAAGCAAGGATTACTTTGGCATTAATACTTTGCTTGTTTGTGACTATTTAGTCAATGTCATCCCAAATGAACCTGGTTCATCCAAGAAGACACCTATCAACAGTAAAGTCAAGGCTCTTGCTCAGGAAAGTGAATCCAAGGATGCTGAGATAGCTAGGCTAAAGTAAAATCTGGGACTCACACTTTGTGTAAGCAACTTTTTGATGATGCCAAAAGGGGGAAATTGTGCTTTAAATATTTTTAATAAGTGATATTTATATCCTAATTAACTTGGGCCTTGATGATAAGTGAATTTTCTAAACTTTGTATTGATGAGTTCTTACAGGGTCCAAGTAAGTAAAAAGCAAAGAGTTTTTTTTTACGAAATTTTAAAATTTTATTCCATCAAAAAGTCATTACAAAACTAGATTAATGCTAACCGTTAATATCTCATATCAACTACAATTAAAAAAACAAGTATATCTATACTAATTCATTTCTACTTCTATATTACGGCATTTTATTCACAGTTGCCAATCATTGACTCCATTTGATCTTCTTTCGTCCTTGAATATGTATATGCATTGCAATTTCCTTGCACACTCTATCAGCATCATATCTTCCTTTCTAAAATCTGATCATATTCCGTTCTCTCCATATGCAGTAGACAACCATTGCAAAGATTTCCATGGTCATTTCTGCAACACAATCTTTCTTCTTTGCCACACTACTTATCCAGCTCACGTCCTGTTCCCAGTTTTGAATCTGCCTTCTGTATCCTAACCAACTGAGCATTCTTTCCCACAATGTTTTTGTATAATGACATATAAAAAATAGATGCTCAAAGTTTTCCTCATGCTGTCCACATAACACACATTCTGCCTGCACTTGTAATCCAAACTTTGCAAGTTTGTCGACTGTCGCTAGTCTCTCATTGATGGCTAACCATAGATGGAATTTAAACCTTGGATGAACTTGTGAATGCATATGAATACTCTTCCATTCCACTTTTCTGAATTGAGGTTGAAGTTTCACATATGCCTTGTTGATTTGGAACTTGCCTTGTTTCTCAAACTCTCTCAGAATTGATGCAATCTCTGTTTGGTTTGTCCTCATCTTCAGTACATCTTCCTTCATTTTAATGATCTTCCTCACCACCCATGCTGCATTTTTTGGTGTATCTATATATTCAATTCTTCTATTTTTTGTGTAGTATATGTGAGCCCATCTAATCCATAATGTATCCTTCTTCATAGCCAATGCCCATAAGTGTTTCATCACTGCAGCTTTATTCCAGGTTCTCATGTTGATCACATTCAATCCCTCTGTACTTTTAGGTTGGCAAATTTTGTCCCATGCTATAAGGGCTTTCCGAGATATTTCAGTAAAAGCAAAGAGTTTGTCATCATCAAAAGGGGGGAATTTGTTGGCCCAAGTAAAGGTGTAGTTTTGAAGACTGACAAATAAACTCAGACATGGACGTGGTCCATCTAGTGAAGCACAGTCATGATCAACCCAAACATGTGAGATACACGTGAAGAAGATAAATCTAACTTATCAGAAGTAATATCTCATGATCTGATCGAAAAGGTTATATATTGAATAAGCAGATAAAGACTCCTTACACAAAGAGAACACAGTTTAGGAAGAGGATAAGGTTAGAGTATCAGATCAACTAGAACTCTTTTACCATAGAAGAGTAGCATTTGTATCCCAGTCAATCTCTAATTACTAACTCCTTAAATATCAGTGTTGTTCTCTTTTACAGATGTTGCACATAAGCATAAGTTAAATGTGAATTGAGAGCAAAATAGCCAGGCAATTTTGCAAGCAATTTATGTGTGATTCAAGCGTGCAATACTGAAGCTACTTGAACAAGATAGAAGAACCAATTCCAATTGTCTATCTTTTATTATAGTTTAATTGTACTAGGTGACTTTACGTTGTACCTTTCAGCTTTTATAGAAGCAATTTTATTAGGTGCTTAGAGTGTTCAAGTTAGAGTTAACTTGAAGATGTCGCAGCAGTTGAGGTTGTGTGCCACAATGGGATTAGAGTTAATCCTAGATTTACAAAAGAGTTTTGTAAATGTAGTTTTAGCTCAGTGATTTTAGTGGAAGTTTGGGAAAATCCTACTGAGTAGTAGGTCGTGGTTTTTTTACCTTTTGAACTAGGTGTTTTCCATGTAAAAATCTCTGTGTTCTTTAATTTCTTTACTTATTATTCCGCAAACAGTAGTAGTTGGAACATATAGAAGAACCAGGCCCTTCTATAATCAAGTTAAGTGAAAAGTGGGTACCACACAAATCACTCTCCCTCTTATGGGGTATTGAAGTATAAAACATCATGTACTCATGCCCTTTCCTGCACATGTTTTAGCGTATGCAGATCCAAGTACTTCTACTCAGTCTTATCACCCTTGAGGCGACACGCTTTCTGTAGAGACTTCAAGGCATATCTGCTGCGTTCGCAGACCGACGAGTCCCTTTCTATTCTCTGTGCTAGTATAGCCCTTCTGTATCTTCCTTGTTGATAGACATTTCTGGAGTTAGAGCCATTTATGTACTCTTAGCTTGTGATTCATGGGATTCTGGGTTTTGGGAGTGTTCAGTTGGAAATCTTGTATTGTTATATGCTGGGCAACATCTTAAACACCGTTATATTTTGTTATCTTGGTTTTTATTAGTTTATTTCCGTAATTTGTTTCTTTTTCAAAATTTGTTAGGCTTACCTAGTCGTAGTGACTAGGTGCCATCACGACAATTCATGGAGGGCAAACTTGGGTCATGAGATATTGGTATCAGAGCTCTGGATTGATAGGAGTTATGAATCACAAGCCAGTTTTTTAGAGTCTTGCAGATCGGTAAGGAGACGTCTGTGCTTATCCACAAGAGACTATGTAACTATTAAGAAAATTTCACTTCATTTGAATTCTTTGTTGTGCGAGATCCTTGATATCGAAATTCTATACTCATGTCTTCTATTCTCTCACAGATGGTGAGGACACATGCTACTGGATATGACCAGACACTCGCGCCCATTGCGAGAGCCGTCAGAGGTCAGGGCCGGGGTAGAGGCCGAGGACGCGCACATGATGCAGCCAGAGCACCCGTGCAAGCTACTACAGAGGAGCCACCAACAGTTCCAGCTGGAGCCCAGGTGCCTGATACGCCCAAAGCTACTACCATTCCAACACTCCAGGAGACTCTTGCGCAGTTTATGAGTATGTACACTACTCTAACTCAGGCAGGGTTTCTTCCCCTTATTGTAGCCACATCCCAGGCCAGGGGAGGAGCACAGACACCCGTCACCCACACTCCTGAGCAGCGAGTGCATGTTAAGCAGGTCCAAGAGATTATACTGGCACAGCCTGTAGACCTAGTTCAGCCCGAGAAGAGGGCAGTAGCTTTAGAGTTGGAGCATAAAAGGCTTGAGAGGTTCAAGAAGTATCAGCCTCCTACATTCAGTGGACTAGCCTCAGATGATGCTCTTAGATTTCTGGAGTATTACTACTGTATCCTCCGTACCATGGGTATATCAGGATCGAGTGGGGTCTCCTTCACTACCTTTCAACTTTGAGGAGTTGCCTATCAGTGGTGGTGAGCTTATGAGTTAGACAGTCCGGATGAGGCAGCTTCCCTGACTTGGACTCAATTTTGAGATATGCTCACGAGAGAGTATGTTTCTCAAAGCCTCAGGGACGCTTGGTGCACAGAGTTTGAGCATTTGTGCTAGTGTACTATTGTGAGCACGTGATTTTTTCTTCACGAAAATTACTCCAAAAGAAATAGAAAAATAAAGCAAATTGTCTTTGGGTACAATTTTGAGAATTTGGCGTGACATTTGGGATAATTATTCTTGTCTGTGAATGTTCATCTTGTTTAATTAATGGAAAAATACAAAATACCTGTTACATGCATATTTAGGGTTTAATTGTGCATTTAGGAACTAATTAAACCATAGTTTGGTTTTAAAAGAAAGAAAATCACAAAATATGTATTTATTCTACTTTTTGTCAATTAATGCACAATTGCGTGATTTTTGTTTCTAATTGGCATTAAATTTTGTGTGTTAATTGTTGTTTAAGGGTTAGTTAATATTTCTGTAGGTTAATTTTGGGTTTACAAATTAATGTAGAATTTTTGTTAATTGTTAATTAAAAGAAGAAAAAAAAAGAAAAGAGTTGAATAAATGAAGCAAATCAGATTTGGGCCAAAATTTAAACCCAAAGCCAGGCCCAAGACGACCCCAGGTACCCGGTCCAGATGGCCTGATCTCTCAGAGTCCCAAACGACGCCGTTTAGGCGCCTTCAATCTGAGTCGTTTATCGAACTGATCGAACGGTCCAGTGCAGCTCCCGTCCAAGCTCAAACGATTCTGTTTCATGTGAGTCAATCTAAGCCGTCCATTCCTATTGATCTAACGGCTCCAAGGCCTACCTATACCCGACCCATTTCGTTTAAGACCGACCCGGTCTCAATGAAAGAACAAACGCTGCCGTTTTGTTTAAGTGACAAATCCGGGTCGTTTATCATTAATGATCCAACGTCCTAGATTGAATCCTCCCCGTCCTATATAAGATTAATCTCTCACCCCAACCCCCCAAATCCAAATACCCCACCC
>MU772813.1:61006-92304 GCA_026770625.1 Nicotiana glauca | reverse complement strand
GTTTTGGTTAATGGCTGGTTCAATATTGCCCGTTAGATTAAACCAATGGACGGTTCAGATTTGACGACTCAAAACATCGTTGGTATACAAATTGGCTCGTGCCTTCTGACCGTTTGATCAAGATTCAACGGCCTGGATTACCTTTAACCAACAACGTCGTTTTGATTTCTGCCTAAAGGGCTGGACGTGGGGGTTGGGCTGTATCGTTTGGGCTGGGTATTTTAAAGGTGTTTTGGGCCTTAAATTATGTATATATATATGTATATAATATTTGTATTTTCTGATTTATAAAATTGAGATTAAAATTAAAAATTACTCTAATTAAACTCTAAAAATTATTTTACTAACCATTTTGTAGTAATTTTTAATTAAAACAATCAAAGCTAAAATGAACTATTTTTTTTCGATTTTCTTCTATCTTTTTTTTTTTTGAAAATACGTTAATACTAAAAAAAATGTAAAATTGGGAATCTTAAAGCATATACATTTTTTGTATTTTTAATATGAGTTATTATGTGACCAATTAATAAAAGGATGCAACACACTTCTTAAAATTGTAAAATTATTTTATTTGATATTTTTGGAATAATTTGCTTAGGGTAAAAATCACGTGCTCACAATGTTAATGGCCATTTTGAGTCCTAAGATGCATGTTTCATACTCGGCCATATTGTTGGTGCAGAGGAACTTGAGTTTGGCAGACACCGGATAATGCTGACAGGTTTCTGATATTAGGACTGCTCCTATGCCAACTCCTTTGAAGTTTTCTGCTCCATCGAAGAACATTCTCAAATCATCATAGTATTCCGCAATGTCTTCGCCTATGAATGATACCTCTTCATCAGGAAAATACATTTTCATGGATCCGTATCCTCCATCCTCGGGGTTTTCAGCAAGGTGATGTGCCAGTTCCTGTTCCTTGACCGCTTTCTGAGTTACGTAAATAAGGTCAAACTCACTCAACAGGATTTTCCACTTGGCTAGCTTGCCAGTGGGCATGGGTTTCTGAAAGATGTACTTCAAGGGATCCATTCTCGATATGAGATATGTAGTATAGGCACAGAAGTAATGTCTCAGCTTCTGAGCTACCCAAGTCAAAGCACAACATGTGCGTTCCAATAGAGAATATCGGGCCTCGTACAGGGTGAACTTCTTACTGAGATAATAAATGGCTTGTTCTTTCCTCTTTGTTTCATCGTAGTTCGCTAGAACGCAGCCAAAAGCTCCATCTAACACTGCAAGGTAGAGTAATAAGGGTCTACCTTGATCAGGTGGGACTAAGACCGATGGTGTTGACAGGTACTCCTTGATTTTGTTGAAGGCATTTTGGCAGTCATCGGTCCATTTGGTGGTGGCGTTCTTCTTCAACATCTTAAAAATTGGCTCACAGATAACTATAGACTGTGCTATGAATCGGCTGATGTAGTTAAGCCTTCCCAAGAAACTCATCACATCCTTCTTGTTCCTTGGCGGTGGTAGTTCTTGAATGGCTTTGGCTTTCGATGGATCCAGTTCTATTCCTCGGCGGCTCACAATAAACCCAAGCAACTTTCCAGCATGAACCCCAAATGCACACTTTGGGGGGTTTAGTTTCAGGTTGTATCTCCACAGTCTATTGAAGAACTTCCTTAGATCTTCTATATGGTCAGTGGTCTTCTTGGATAAAATAATAGCATCATCCACATATACCTCTATCTCCCTTGTGTATCATATCATGAAAGATGGTAGTCATGGCCCTCATGTAAGTGGCCCCTACATTCTTCAGGCCGAATGGCATCATCTTGTAACAGTACACTCCCCACGACTTAATGAAAGCCATTTTCTCAGCATCTTCCTCATCCATCTAGATCTGATGATAACTAGCGAAGCAACTTACGAATGATTGTAGCTCATGCTTGGTGCAATTGTCAATCAGGATGTGTATAATTGGCAAAGGGAAGTCATCTTTTGGACTGGCTCGGATGAGATCCCGGTAGTCAACACAGACTCTGACCTTCTGTATACGGTGAAATCGGAGGATTCGATTTCTTGCTATCAAGCCACTTTGGAAGAATGCCTCGGGACCCCGGTGACGTGAGGCCACGATCGAGTCCCCTCCCCCGGGCTCGTCAGGTCCTGACTCGAAAAAGATGAAGGACGAGGCTAGAACATAAGGTGAAGTTCCCTAGGCATGCAGCTAAGTCTGACAGAGCCGGCCTATCCATAGCCTATGCCGAAGCGTCGCGTCTAGCTGTCCCATCTCTATACTTTACAATTAATGCATGTTATACTGTAGCCAGGTTCCCCCTCCTATATAGAGGGAAACACACTACTTTGTAATGGTCTGAGGTTGCTCCAACTATTTCTCCATAAGATCAATAATATCTCTCTCTCTCTCTCTCTCTCTCTCTCTCTCTCTCTCTCTCTCTCTCTCTCTCTCTCTTCTTTCTAACTTACTTTCTATTTTCGGGTTGAGGCCACTTTAGCATTTACCGCTTTCTTACTTGTTCTCCATTTATTGCTTGGTATTGGCCATAAAGAGCCTTGTTTAATCATATCTTAACTGTTATCCCATTCCCGACTACTCCTGTTAGCTCGAGATCGAGCCCAGGTATCGACCCTGAGGTCCCCTATCGACCAGATCGAAGCTAGGGCAGTAAGACCCTCGGTCTGACTATTGCCTTGTTTTAGCTTGCATTTCATCATTAAACTTCACATTCTCAGAATCAACTACTCTAACAACTAGCATAAAAATAGATCATGTATTTTCAAAATGTCTGGCTCGGTAAACAGAGTTGGGAATAAATACCTCGAAAATCACGGAAAAAATGGTGTGGCTACTCGAGTCAATTGCACGACGTCGCAGAATCCCGACAACGCATCTGGGCCGATTCCAGCAGATGCGGGTTCGCAAGACGCGAAGCAAGTCGACTAAACCTCACACATCGATGGGAGCATACAACATGTTGACCAATAAGAAGCCCCAAAAACCCCCACCCGAAAAGCACGGGAAGTGAGTCTTCACGATATTTTCGAAATGTTGCAGGTATAGCAGTCGGCTATCGCTCTGTTGCAAAGCCACCCGGAGACTCCCAGCACAACAGAGCCGGAAACAACATCCCCCACCAAACAAGTACCCGGGGGGTCAAGCAACAACGGATTGGTAAGCAACCCTGCCATAGCAAATATGCTCGAGGATCTCTATAAAAGGATCGACTCAGGTTCGTGGAAGTTCACACGACATTTGTTCCTGAGGAAGCAGTCCCGGAACCCATTTCACGGAAGTCCGGAAAGCCAGAACTCCCTAAGTACAACAGGACCTAGGATCCCGAGGAGCACATCGTCGCCTACACATGCGAGGGAAAAGGAAGCGACCTTCAAGATGATGAGTTCGAGCCCGTCTTATCGAAGAGGTTCAGGGAAATAACCTCAAAGGGAACCACGATGTGGTATCGTAGCCTAGCACCTGACCCCACAAACTCGCTAACGTGCTAGCAGATTCCTCTGTAGAGACACACGCTGATGCCGTTAAAGCAGCGACAAGAGATCCTGACACATCCGGGGCCGAACAAAGTGAGAATGAAACACCACAGGAATTCGCACCTCATTCCTAGATAGAACAAACTAGATTGCCCCTGGCCTCAAATGACTGGGCAGAACAGGCCTTCGCCCAAAGCCTAAACGAACCAAGCCCAATGACTTCGGGGCAGTTCAAATGAAGCTTGATCAGATAGTAGCCAAGATCTTGTCGGATGTCCACACCCGGCACCAGCCACGAATCAGGGTCGTGGATGCCCATCCGAGAGATTCCACAGGCTTAGTATACCCAAGCAGGCTCCCAGCAAGGAAACTAATGCCAAACAGAGGGAGGCACTGCCCATGCTCCGCAGATAGGAAGAACGCCCCAAGATGCAACCTACCTCGAGACGATCGGGAAATGGTCCGAGGACAACATCCTCAAGGAATCTCTAACAAAATCAGATTAGACAAGGTCGCACGACCGGCAGGGGCACCTTTCCCATCAGAGTACAATTTTAGCATCACTATATCAAATATCATGTTCACCATAAGCAAAACCAGGGACATCAAACGGATCAGACCTATTCGACCGAGCCCCCTCCCCCAGAGGAACCACAGCTTGGCGCACGAACCGCATGGCGTGCACAACCACAGGGTCAAAAATGGCCACCAACTCAGGAGGAAAACAGCCATGCTACTCAATAAAGATCGCTGCCAAGTACTGTCGAGCGATCAGGCTCAAATTTAGCCCCGAGGGAGGAAGGAAACCAGGAAAAACAAAGCAAATGAGCCGCGAGGTATTGCCATGATAGTGGAGGAGCATCGACACCTTCCAAGGACTCGTAAACTTGAAAGTAAAAATGCTCATTACCAGGAAGAAACGACTCCAGGGATACGTTTCGGAGGATTCCCTTACACCCAGCAAAAAGGACACTGTGACTTTTCCTTGGCCTCACATTGACACGCTGGTAATCTTCTCCCTCGTTTGATCCATTTCAAATAAAAACATATGCTCATGAATTCAAATGGTTCGGTCAACATAACAACGATATCGAACCGAGGTCAATAGGGTGGCTCGGACTGATGAACCAAATAGCACCCGCATCTCGAATCTTTGACGGATTCTGAATGGAGATCGCTACGACAAGCAGGAAGACCATTCTCTCGATACAGCCCATCCAGCTTGGACTGGAACGCCGAATTCTATAACGTCAAAGAAGGCACAAAGCATGGACGTCTTATTCAGATGGCCACGAGCACACCGCCCGGAGACAGTATCGACCCCACTTCTCCAAAAGAATGAAATCCCATGCAAGAGGGGAAATTAAAACCGTCGGCTGGGAGCAATACGTGATGAGGGGAACTTCCTCATCACATAACGCATTGCTGGCATTAATAGCTCCACCCACGAAAGGATCAAAGGGTAAGCAAACCACATCTTCTTCAAAGCCTGATTAAACACAACGGGGAGTTATACCAGGGCCCACACCCCGAAATGGCAGAAACATACCAAATCTTGAAACATCGCCTACATATCCCGCGGTAAGGAAGAACTACTTCATTCCTTTGTTATTTTTTCACTAACCTATATACAGACAATCGGCCAGGACATTCAGAAGTTCTAACACCACCCGGAGATCCCAAGAACTTCATAGAACCCGTCGCGCTCTTTCCCCTCGGTCGGGCTTCCACCCCAAAGAGGGTCTCGCCAGCAAGGTTATTAGCAGCAATGTACCCCAGAGAAGGACCCGACAAGGTCACAGGACTTCTTCTGTGGTCAAACGAGGAGCGATGATTTTCTTTTGAGGGCGCCATCCCCTCGAAGGGATCGGGGAATGGCAGATTGATTTTTAATAGGGAATCATGTACCGGACCAAATGGTTCGAGGAGCCGCGTCCGCGCGGGCCAAGCTCATGATGATGAAACAACATGTATATTTACGCCAAGCAATAAAGAATATTTTTTAGCATCTCGAACTCCAGAAAAGGGGGATTTCAACATGGTCATGGCAAGGGACCCTCCACCGAATGCATCTCGAAATACTCAAAGACTTAGCGTCAACAAATCGACACCCGTACGGCTCCAGGGTCGGAACTCCGGGCTCATAAGGCCCCGACGAGGAAACTCCAAGCTCACGAATAGCGGCCTTCGAGCCTAAGAAAACTCGATGACTCGGAGACTGTCATTAATCGTCATGCACTAGAAAGCCCAAAACTGTAAGACCGCGAGCGGGCAGACTCGGCATAACATAATCTATTCTACATAGCAATAAAAACTGTAAGATCTCAACATGCATGAAAAACTGTAAGACATCAACAGGCATGACAAACAGTAAGAGCTCAACATGTATGAAAAACTGTAAGACCTCAACAACCATGAAACTCAAAATCCCGAAGTTTAGGCTATACATCGCATTTGTAAGAATCCCGAAAGGTCATACCCTCGGTGTAGACGCCTAAACTATCACTCGGGATCAAAAATGGCTCCGACCAAACACAGATGACTACGGTCAAAATGGCCGATACAGCTAAATTAATGCGATTCGAGGATGCACGACCGTCACTAAACAAAAATTGCAGGCCATTACTTCGAATATACTTTGAAAAGAATCGATTAAAATAGGCTTCCCTCAACAGGAAAAAATGAGCTTTGACTATGTCAGCTCCAAATCACAAGGCTTAGACCTACTCGGCCTACGAGCTATGAACCTTCTAAAGTGCTCGAACATCGCTGCTAACGACTTGAAATCGAGGTTCTTGCAGAACCGACAATGGGTCAGGCAAAATTATTTCAAAAAAGACCTTAACAAGAGGAAAACAAAGCCTACAAAAAAGCCCACGGGAAAAAGCGTAAGAGCCACTGTCTCCAGCCAAATGAGACTCTGAGCCACACACTAAAAAGGTCTCAATGACCAAACATCATAAGAGCCACTCTTCCAGCTCAAAAATTGAAAGCTTGAGGATTAAAATGAGCTTGAGTCGTAACCCGACTCGGAGACCGAATCCAAAATAGTTAAATACATATGCCTAAGGGCACATCCTAAGTGCCATTATCAAGCCTCTGGGCCACACACTTAAAACGTCGCTTTAACCCAAAGCGTAAAAGCCATCATCGTCTGTCCATACAGGAACAAAAGAATTTGAGGGTCAATTAAAGCTCGAATCGCAATGCGACTCGAAGATTGGACCCAAAATAGTTGACACACAAATGCTCAAGGGCAAGGAGTAGGGACAATCATCGCCCGCCCATGCAGGCACAAGATATTGAAGGTCAAATAAGCTCGAGTCAAAGTCCGACTCGGATACTAGGCCTAAACGGCTGGGAAATGCACAAAGGCCCCGACGTCTACTCACGTCGGAAATTATATTTAAGAGCCTCCGAGCCTATCTAGTAAGCTCTATATCCATGAGATTCCTGCCAACAATCAAGAACCGGTCTGCCTAGTCGAAAGTAATGGAAAAAGAGATACAAAAGAGATAAAACTTCAAGATTTCTATTATTTACATGCGCAAAAGGCACGCTCTCCATCTATAAACATTCTCCGCAAATATCAAAATACAAAATGGAAAAACGGCAAAATCCACGCTCCACTCAAAAAGGTTATGGCTTGCCATTCCCAGATTCGCCCTCTATAACGTCAGCAAGAAGGGACCGAGCATTGCGATCATCCTCCCTTGCTCGAGCCAACTCCTCTGGGAGAACAAAGCCCCTAGCACCAATCTCCTTGAGTACCTCCCTTTGGGATCTACAACGGACATACTCCTCGATCCTCTTCTCGTGATCAAGGGCCCGCTTCAACACGTCCTAGGCATCAGCAACGTCCTTTACATGAATCGCCATCCCCTGATCAGCCTTGGCTCAACTTGATGCTGCTTCAGCTCGGGCATTGATTATTTCAGCCCTGACTTTCGAGAATTTGGACTCGAGCCTCGCGATCACATCTGCTTGAACTAAAGCATTATCATGAGCCAATCGTATTTGGACCTCGAAGGTGGGAACCTTAGCTAAATCACCCTTCTCTTCTGAAGCATGCGCCTGGATTTGGGCCCTCATTTATCTACAGGCATTCCTGACGCGGTCGATTTTGCCTTTAAGGTACTCCAAAGCCTCCATCTTCTTTTGCAGCTAAGATAGGCAAAGGGATAAACCTTAAGGGTCAAAAATAGTAAAGCGCGTACTATGGAAGGTTACCTGCTCCATCAAATAGCTCTCATAATTTGAGCTCGGATACGCCTCATTTCGCCAATGCATAAACTCAACCTCCTTCTCCTCGCTGAGGAGCCTAAGGGACTCACCCTAATCCAGAGTTATTTAAAATCTGGCCCTATGATGGAGCAACTCATACCTAAGCCTATCAAAGGCTTACAGAAGAAAAACTCGATAAGGGAAAAAGACGCAAATTGCAGATTGACTGTGCCGAAACTCACCAGGAAGTGAAGCCGTCGGACTTCCTCAAAGGCCGAACACATTTCCGCCAGTGCAATCCTTTCGGCCCCAGAGGAACCAATCTCGGTCGAGGCATGTCCACTCAGAGGAATCACCGCTCTGGAGCCAAAGACTCCAGGAACCGCAGGCTCGGGCAACGGTCTTTCCTCAAAAACACGAGCCCGTTCAATCCCACTAAAAGCTCTATCACACTGCGGGTACGGATCCCATTTTTCACCATCGTCCCTCAGCTCGGAGGCCAATGACTCCTTTCCCTCTCTAAAAGAGCACATCCTTCCCCCAAGGAGCCGTTCGATACCTGTAATAGCAATACCAGTGCAGAAGTTAAAGGAAAGTGTCATCTCAAATGTACAAAGACCAAGGTAAAATAATCGTACGCGCACACCTTGGAATTTCTCTTCCCATTTGTTACGGGATATAGCTCGCCACCTACGCTCGTTGTAGGTCGAATGGGTCACCAACCTCCGGACCAAGCTGGGCAGATCGAGAACTTTGCTCGGCATCCATGAAGCTGCTGCAAAAGGGTAGAAAAACAGTTGCTCAACAAACTTTCTCTATAAGAAAAATCTGAGAAAGTGCCAGGCATTCCACTCAGGAGCATAATTCCAACCCTCAGGAAACGGTATAAGCTCCACGGGGACAATGTCAGCCGTCCGGACCCGGACGAATCGACTGTTCCACTCTTGGTCATCACCTTCTTTATCATCAACAACAAAAGGCATGGACGAATGGCACCTCAAGGTTAACAGGCCTCGGCGATGAAAGGGCTGGTACAACCTGACAAGGTGGCTGAGCGTGAATTCAAGCCTGGCCTTCTCCACAAAAAACCTCATCATCAACACCACTCGCCAAAATGATGGATGTATTTGCGCCAAGGTAACCCAATACTTCAAGCAGAAATCAAGCACGACCCTGTCAAGAGAGCCAAATGCGAAGGGGTATAGGTACACGCTCAAGAACCCATCAGCAGATTCCAAAATGCTCTCACCCGGGGAAGGTCCTGCAGCATTATCTCCTCGCTCCATCCGCAACGTCTCCTCACCATCTCTAGATGTTCCTCCCATATCAAAGACACAATCTTCTAAGGGAACTCTCGCGGATCCCAAATGCTGAGCGTGGAACTCTCCCCTCTCTGCTGGACCGGCCCCGAAGTAGTTTCCATGGCTATGGTAGAATCGACAGACTAAGGCAAAAACATGCTCCAACGCTTTTTGCACCTAAAGATACAGAGGACCCAATGCCAAGGCAGAGGGATAGCTATCCAGAATAATGAGATCTCCCAAAGAAACAAAGGCCACCACACATATATGTAGGAAAAAATGATGATTCGCCTGTCCAGAGTAAGCTCGGGAGGCCAATAGACTCGATACAGATCCCGAAGTGGTACCCGACCCCAGAGACATCTATTACCAAGAGGTTAGACCTCAAAGAGTCAAAATTATTCTCTCCAGTCCCGAGCTAGTGCCCGACTTCGAGGATCTCCGCCAAAAAGGAGAGGTCAGTCTTGGGGAAGCTTTCAACGCCATCGCTCGCCTCAAGACGGTACCCAATCTCATGTTTCTCTTTTCTAAAAAAGAAAATTAAGCGCGCAAAGCTCAGATCGTGAAAATTCTAGGAGAGCTTGGGGTATCACCTGAGTGTAAGGCAACCCGTCAATGGAAGTATATCCACTACGCTTTGAAAAGCTATCTATGTCAAGTTCAAAAAAGGCCCTTAGATACCCGAAGCCGACCCTCGCTCAGGGTACCACTCTCGAAAGTTCCAAAAACTCAGCGTACTGTCTCCACGCAACTCGGAGGGCTTGATAGCCCGAACTTATCGGATCAACTCAGGCTTGGTTTGAGGTGCGACAATTGGCTTAAAAAGAGCCACATTAATCAACAGAGGATCGAAAATAACGCTCGTATCCAAGTTAGATGTCAGCGGCCAACAGTAAAGGAAAACATTCGAAGTCTTTGAAGCAAACAAGAACATACAATAATAGGCCGAAAACTGAAAACAGTAATCAAGAAAGTATATTCATATTCATGAATTTCCATGTACAAAATCCCTTAAGGTGTCCTTACATACATATACAAAAGCCTACAGAGGATCTCCACAAAAAAATAGAGGAACAAAATGATGTACATGTGATGAAACCCGAGGGCCCGGTCCATCCTCGAAGGCCCATCTCTGGTATCAACATCCCTGAGCGCCGCCCCCTCGACCACGCATCCTCGAGGGTGATTCCTTTGAGCGCCGCCTCCTCTAGGTTCCCAGCTCAGTCCCTTGGGGGATTCCTGCCGGAGAAAATGAATAAGAGGAAAAGGAGGGGATGTAGAGGAGGTAGAGAAAAGAGACATGGCCCACCAAAGCCAAAGGTTGAAGATTCAGCGAGCCTCAGCCTCGATGGTCGGTAGTGCCATTTTATCCCTTGGGAAAGGAAAACCCAAGGGGTGAAGTGCCACACCAGGTCTAGGTAGGAGAGTGAGCAGCGGTGCATAGTCCGAATGACTGTCTACATAAGGGGAAAACTGACTCCCCATCCGTTATCATCTCGGGTCAACAGCAATAACAACGGAAAACATATCAATGACCACAGCAGGGACAGGACATCATGATCATGCTCGACAAAGGGAAGCCCCAGCAAGAGTCCACAACACAATATATGGGAGCTCTGCTGAATAGCCTTGAGGCTGCGAGACCCGAACATGACATTCGAAGATGGAGGAAGATGATAAGACGAAATGGGAAAATTAGCCAACGAATGCACTGGGAAAGGAAAAAGAATGCCAAGGCACCCCCACTTATAGAGGGTAATGACACGGTCATCGAGCCTTTGGGAGACTGATCGACGGACGCAATTACTGCATCCTTGAAGTACCGAATCGACGGTAGTACTTTCACCTTGAAGAGAGGTAAATGATCGTGCATTGAGTGATGCCAAAAACACAAGTCAGTAAGATATGCTAGCTCAGGTGTCATAATCATTTCCTATCGCTTCGTTCTGAGAAATGCAGAGACTATATATGAGCGGTGAAATCGGAGGATTCAAAATCTTGCTATCGAGCCACTTCAGAAGAATAACTTTGGACCCTGGTGACGTGTAGCCACGACCGAGTCCTCTCCCTCGGGGCCCGACTCAAAGAAGATGAAGAACGAGGTTAGAACAAAAGGGGAATTTCCCTAGGCATGTGGCTAAGTCTGACAAAGCTGGCCTATCCAGAGCCTCTGTTGAAGCATCGTGTCTAGTCGTCCCATCTCCATACTTTACAATTAATGCATGTTTTACTATAGCCGGGTTACCCTCTTATATAAAGGGAACCCATACCACCTCGTAATGCGCTGAGGTTGCTCCAACTATTTCTCTACAAGATCAATAATATCTCTCACTCTCTTTTATTTCTAACTTACTCTCTCTCTTCGGCTCGAGGCCACTTTAGCATTTACCAATTTGTTACTTGTTCGCCATTTATTTCTTGGTATTGTCCATAAAGAGCCTTGTTTAATTATATCTTAACTGTTATCACATTCCCGACTATCACCGTTAGCTCGAGATCGAGCCCAGGTATCAACCCCGAGGTCCCGTATCGACCAGATTGAAGCCAGGGCAGTAAGCCCCTCGGTCTGACTATTGCCTCATTTTAGCTTGCATTTCATCGTTAATCTTCATATTCTCAACATCAACTGCACTAACAACTAGCATAAAAGTAGATCATGTATTTTTAGAATCCCATTTACTAATCTAATTATTGTTACCATTTTCTCGGTAAACACCTTCCCATCCTTCTTTGGTACAAGCACAATGTTGGCTAACCATGTCGGGTATTCCACTACTCTGAGAACCTTAGTGTTGATCAGCATGGTGACTTCTTCCTTGATTTTCAAACTCATATCAGGCTTGAACTTTCTAAGCTTTTGCTTTATCAACAGACACATTGTATTGGTTGGCAGTTTATGAGCCACAATAGACGTACTCAGACCAGTCATGTCATCATACGACCAAGCCAATATGTCCTCATACTCCTTTAAAAATTCTATGTATTATTTCTTCTCTGACGGTGACAAGTGAATGGTGATTCACATTTCCTTGACATTTTCTGCATCTCCCAGTTTTACAATTTCGGTCTCATCCAGGTTGGACTTAGGTCTGTTCTTAAAGTTCTCAGCTTCTTTGACAATCTCGTCAGTTATGTCATCTTTCTCTGAGTCAATGTCCGTTTGTTGCATTGTCTCATTGCATGTCACAGTCATTGGTTCATCAAGATAAGTGATAGTAATGTTGTATAGGTAAAGTAAGGAGAGAAAATGATAGTAATAAATATTAATTGATAAGAAAAATTAAAAATGATTATGATAAATTGACAATTATTTTGAACATTGAAGATATTATTACGGGAATTGAAAAATGCGAAGAAAACCATTTAGCAAATAAAATAGTGAATAATACTTGTTTTAGCCTTGCTAACCCGAGGCTCGTCGAGCTTTGGTTGTCCCGATGGCCCAATTCTTTAGATGTGCTCCTCTGCTCACAACCTGTGTAGAAGGGCCTTCCTTCCCCTCCTCCTCGAGAATGACACAACAGTCCATACCACTGTCCTCTAGAAACAAGTTCTATACTGTTGCTAGTGCTTCTTCTTCATTTGACCCATAAATAATGTTGGCCTATTGGAAGTTCTGCTCTACATGCGGTATTGGCTGCTCCAATGGTTAGTAAGTATCGCGCCATGGTTGCGACCAACTATCGAATTCTTCCCAGGTGTATTCATATCCCAAACCGAAGGTAGTGCTATGTTTCTTGAGTTTTATGGGTTTAGAGATTCCTTGGAGGTTCTTACCGAGCCCTTTTCCAGGTTCGTACCCACTCTAACTCAGTATACTCTAGATTTTGCTATCCCATCATTTGTCTTTGTCTATAGCATTGACCCGTTCAATGTGGTGGTAAGTTTCTCCACCCAGCTTCCTTCTTCCCTCAATTGCTGGAATGGTCTGGCGATTGTATATAGGGTTGCTACCGTCGACGTGAATGATCACTTCCTGGTTCTATTCGAACTTTACTATCTGATATAGCGTTGATGCTACGGCCCCAGCAACATGAATCCATGGTCGTCCCAACAATAAGTTGTAAGACGCTGTTACATCTATTACTTGGAAATCAACCTCAAACCAAGTTGGTCCCATCTACAAGCATAGACTGATCTCACCAATAGTAGACCTCTGAGAACCATCGAAGGCTTTCACATTGATTTCTCCATCCTTTATCTCATGCAGCCCTTTACCCAACTTCTTGAGTGTTATCAGCGGACAAATGTTAAGACTTGAACCTCCATGGATCAAGATTCTGGTGATGAAATAATCTTCGCATTGCACGGTGATGTTCAGTGCTTTGTTGTGCCCCAGCCCTTCATGTGGCAGCTCATCCTCATAAAAGGTGATCTGATGGCTTTCCATGACCAACCATATTAGCCACTTCTCCGCTAGTGATGTTACTTGGTACATATGTTTCATTTAGCACCTTTAACAGAGCATTCTTATGCGTCTTGGAATTTTCAGCAAAGAGAGAATGGATATTTGTGGTGGCGTATTGTTTAACTGGTCGATGACCGAATATTCCTTGGCCTGTACTTTCCTCCAAAGGTCATCCAGACCTGTCTCAATGAGGGGCGGCTGATTGGAGGCCTGCTTGCTTGATTCAGCTAGATGTTCAGGGGTATAGACTCTACCAGTTCTTGTCATACCCTGTGTTGCGACAGTTTCTTCAATCCTGACTTTGCCCTTCCTTCTCGCCTCGGTTGTATAGTCCCAGGGTACAATATCTGTGTGGAAGGGTGGCATGGTTGACATCTCTATTGGGATCGGCACTGCCATCATGATTTCAAACGAAACACGTGCCTTGGTGGAAAGACTGCAACCTCAAATGGTGCAGGTGCATTTACCGGAGACACGAATTCAACCTCAATTGGTACCGGTGTCTTTGCAGATGGTGCTGCTTCAAATTCAAGAGGCATAGACATATTCACCGCAGCGTCCTCAGATGGTTGGATCTAGACTATGATCGGATCGAGAGTAATTGTTGGTTTCTTTGGGTCATCACCTTCTACAATCAACCCGATTTATCCCTCGGGATCCTAATCATCTTCTACTTTAATCATGTGAATACCTTCGCCCTTATGGTCTGGCAGAGGGTTGTTGCGAATGTTTCGAGTGGGTTCCTTTGCCATAATGATCTTGTTATCAATCAAGGATTGTATCTT
Organism: Nicotiana glauca; assembly: GCA_026770625.1. Taxonomy (NCBI): domain Eukaryota; kingdom Viridiplantae; phylum Streptophyta; class Magnoliopsida; order Solanales; family Solanaceae; genus Nicotiana; species Nicotiana glauca. The sequence goes on along the minus strand of MU772813.1, from coordinate 78,127 downwards.
GTCTTTCAAGGAGTGGCATTCATTCATGGTGTGCCCCTTCATGCCAGATTGGTATGCTCAGGACTTATTCAGGTTAACCCACTGATAAGGATTCTCAGGGGTTGCGGCAGGGATGGGGTGACATAACCAGTAGCTTTGAGCCTCTCATACAATTGGTCGATGGGTTCAGCAATGGCTATATATTATTTTGGAGGTCTGCGATCAAAATTAGGTCGGGGTCTAGGGGAATTTTGGCGTATAGGGGGTGATTGATAATGGGATGGTTGAGAATTATAGGTTTGGTAGACATGAGCGGGTTGGGAGTATCTGGGTGAAGTAGGTTGATATGTAGGAGGCGGAAATGATTGATAAGTTGGTGGTGGAGCTTGGTATGAGGGTGCTTGGTAATTTGGGTTGGCTGGTACGTGAGTGGAGGTGTTGGATAAGCTTGGTATTTAAGGGGAGACTTGGTCCTTTGTGCAACCGTCACGGCCCCTACGTCTCTTTTCTTGGCCACACCACCAAACTGTAAAGCCTTATCGTAGCTTGCAAGGCTTCGAAATTTGTAACCGTACCACTTTTAATACCTTCTTTAATTATTTCACCTAATTTGATAATGTTGGAGAACTTGTGGTTCTTGATCATCATCAGCCATTCATAGTACTATGGGTCTTGAGCCCGGACAAAGAACTTGTTCATTTTCTCCTCTTCTAAGGCGGATTTGACCTTAGCAGCTTCGGACCTCCAGCGAGTAGCATACTCGCAAAACGTCTCCATGGGCTTCTTCTTTAAATTCTGGATATAGAACACGTCTGGTGCATTCTCTGTATTAAACCTAAACTTGTCCATAAAATCAGATTTCATGCCACCTAGCTTGACCACTTCTTGGGATCTTGGCTGATATATCAAGATAGTGCATCTCCTTTCAAACTCCTCATGAACAGCTTCATGCAGATCCTTTCATCCTTCCCTACTCCAACCAGCTTGCAGCAATATGCCCTCAGGTGGACCCTTAGGCCGCCCGTACTATCAAATATTTTGAACTTAGTTGGTTCGTACCCCTCAGGCAATTCGACATCGGGATGTATGCAAAGGTCCTCATAGTTCAGCCCCTTGATTCCTTTGCTTCCCTCAATGCCCTAATTCGGCTTTTTAATTTCTTAAGTTTCTCGGCCAAGTTCCTGATAAGCAGATCCTTTTCATCAGACTCGGGTGTGCATGAGATAGGTTGGGTGGAGTGTGGCATGGTCTCCACGTAGATAGGAGTGTTATAGGGGCCTGGTGTATAGGTGTGGAAATGGTTGTTTGTGGAGTTCTAAGGTTTTAAGATGAGTAGTGGGGTGTTGTTTGGGGTATGGTAGGTGTTACATTGGTTCTTTGGTGGAGCAGCATGATGGTGATGGCGGGATGATTCTGCTGTTTTGGGATATTTTGAAGAGGTGTAGGGTTTTGAACATTGGGGAAGTTGATATCTGGGGTGTTGAGGGAAAATGACAGGTTTGCCAGGTTTCGAACCTTGTCGAGCTTTTCCTGGAATTTCAACAGTTTCTGTTCAAGTTATGACTCATTCTCGTTAGGAACCCGAATACCCTGGCCATCAGTGGCCTCTACCCATTCAGTTGTGTTCTCCTTCCTGATGTTGTTTAAGTCTTCCATTTTATTCTTGCCTTTAGAGGGACTAAGAGGAGGAGTGGGTGGAGGGCCCATGGATCTTGTGAAATAAGATGATGATGCCAGAGTGCACGAACTAACCTTTGGGGAGGGGAATAATAAAAACAAAATAAAACAAAAGGTAATCAAGTCAGTGCGGATTATAAAAAGTATTGTAATATTCACATACTGCGAGAATGTAAAGTGTGTCCTAATTTGGAAACCTCTTTGTGCCCGAGGTAGGCCTAGCGACAAATAGACTTAGAGAACTTTTAATGCAAATAAATGCTTCATTTCATAATATAAGAACAGACGAATCCCAAAACGACACTGAAATAATGATAAGAAATAAGTTACTATTGGCACTTGGTCTTATTACATTTAGAAAACGAGTAAGCCTAAATATATTTGGTCTCAGGAGGGCCTTACTCATGTTGAATTTTCTCGTTGATCAAATCCTCCAGCTCACATAGGCTCATTAGTAAGAACGCCTTCGCCAGATGCCCTTCTTCGTTTCCCCCAGCGCTCTGGCAGTTGTTGACCCTTTTCCTCACTTTTCCCTCCAATTCTAACAAGCTGTATTCTAGATAATCTAGCTTTTTGCTAGTATTGATGGCCCTTTGTTTCTATTCATTGATTTGGTCATCCGATGGAAGATTCCTCCACCGGTCTAGCAAGAGTGGGGGTATGTTAACCATTACGAAGCTGGGGACCTTGTGCCTCATTTTCTGCAAAACAAAAGGGTTAGACCTTACACCCCCCACCAGACTCGACTATTTATACATTAGTGATTAGCATGAAGCATTTAGTTCTCCAAATAAATACACAGAACGTGATGATGTCAATTTGGATTTAGGGAAACCCATTGGACTTCTGGATAAGACTATCTTAAAGGATTATTACGTGGACCACATAACTGACCCGGCTAGGTTTGACCATGATTCAGGCACAATTTTAAACAAATATTTCTATGGGGTTTTAGACTGGTACCCTTGAGCGGACAACTCAAGGGGTAAGGCACGGAACTGTCGACTGTACTGCTGATCGACTAGTTTTACTGCAAATAAGCCTCTCCAAATTTAGGGGGTTAATGATATAGGAAGGGCGCAAACACTCATCAAGCATTGCTATAGTATTTGTTTGGAATAAGTGGAGTATGATGTTGAGCATGATTATGCAATAATTAAAAGCATGTTGACATATATTTGCACGTTAAGAAAGCGATAAATGCAGCAGTTTTACAATTTAAAGCAGCTATAAAGGAAGGAAACAAGAAAGATATGTCAGTTTTGCTTTTGAATAAGAAATTAAATGCTTAAAGGAATTAAACAAATAATTGCACATAGGAGGGCTACAAATTCACAAAAACGGTATGAAATGGTAAAATCCTAAATATCCCCAGCGGAGTTTCCATGCTGTCGTGCCCCCTTTTTCTCGCGAAATTGGGTTTATGACATTTTGGTTGGGACAACTCTTTCCTTTTGGAAAGGGGGTTTGCATTTTTGAAGAGTCACCACCTAACGATTTAAGGTGGTTAGGGCACCTATAGGGTTCATTTATAACTACGTTTAGTAACTAGAGACAGGGTAAGGGTTTGAAATTATCCTAAAGGGAAGGTGTTAGGCACCCCTCAAGATCTATTAGTGTGCTTCCCGGCCAAATAATTTTTTGTGAATTTGTACAATTAAAAAATAAACAAGTATGGCTCAAGTAGTTGGGGATTTAAGTTTAAATACACATGTGTTTAAAAAGCCATTAATGAAAAAGGCAAGATTTTGAAAATAATTACAACCTAAGCATATTTGGGAATGTAAGGAGATATCCTAGGTTTGTTTATAATATGGATCACATCAATGCAATACCTGGTATGACACTCCTCAAAGAGGGGCTACACGTGGTATTAACACACCGGTTATCACATCCATATCTACCCTTTCCTTTCTCGTGAAGGTAATTAAAGCGAGGATTGGTCTCGACCCCTATTGCATGCTGTTACACGTCCATTCCTATCGGTCCTAGAGGAATTTAGAACTTCTATCCTATAAGGGGGTGGGGTTTCTAGGCAGACCCTCAAGTTTAAAGGTAAAATACTAAGGAGGCATATAATAAACAAGTAATACTTCAATTAAGGGAAGCATGGAAGACAAATGAAAGGCTTAGATATACCTCCACACACAGTACACAAAAATAGCATGACTCATATACAATTAAGGTCTAAATTCAGATCCTATGCATGGTATCTAAGTGATAACTGCAGAATCAGATTACATGACTCAGGGAAGAAGTCCTAATCAAGCTTGCCTATTAATTTTAAACATGCTGACAGTTAAATCACAAAGGCAGTTCTGATTTTATTTTAAAGTTGATTACCTAAGGCTTGCCTGGGAGTAAATAATAGCAGTAGTTACCAGAATTATAAAAAAAGAGAAAAAGTTTGGAAGTTATTTTACCTAAAGCAAGTTGTTCTAAATGTTTCAAAGACATGCAGTGATTGTAACCAGTTTCACTCAAACAGAATAATCAAACATGAGACTATTTTATGTCGTTTTCCATGCATTAGTTTAACTAGGTGTGACTGAGCAAGTATGAACAAGATCCTAAAATAGGGTAACTAACGTGCACATATAAAAATGTAGAATGATGTGCAAAATATGCAAATTCCTATTAAAAAAACATGATTTCTAAATGCCCAAAAAGTTACAACATGCTTTCAAGATGTATAGGAGCAATAGTTTTATGTTAATGTTGTTATTTAGCCTAAAGCAGGATATCTAAGTGGTAAAGTGATGCCAAAATGAGATGCTAAAATAGTAAAACCTAAGAAACATGGTATCTAATGCATACATGCTTCGAGTGGATTGATCTATTACACGGATTCTGATGCACATATAGTAAGTGTAACCCTAAGGCATGGTTTCTACCCATTGATGTTGATAGCATATATAACTACCCTCTCCCTTTCACTAGCCAGCCCTAATACTTGTTTTCAACAGATTATTACAGACCAATACTGAAATGAATTTCATAGGTAGAAAAGAAAAAGTTACACTATAGAGAGCCTGAAAATAGGCCCAGATTTCTAGCACCTGATTAGGGCTTCCTCTCTGAGTTATGTAATAAATCACCTCAAATGCCAAGATTGTTCCAAAGCCTTTCTCATACCTAGGTGTGTCAGAGTTCTCTAAGGACCTCAAGGGATCCTGGGCAGTGCTCACAACGAGATTTCATAGCGAAGACAAAGTAAGTGCAGTGTGGAAAGGCCACCTTTTGGGTATCCAAGTTCAGAGGGAGCTCAAGGGTCCCAAGGCAAGGCTCACACAAAAAAGGCTAAACCTAGTGGTCTAAGAGTAAGTTGAGAGTGCTTGACATAATGATGAAAGACTTAGTAAATCAGTTTAGAAGTGAAAATATTCAGAAATAGTATTTTTTTTAAAGATACTAGGAGTCATCAGTTTTGAGAAGAATGCTAGGAGTAGGAGCAGCAGTTTTGAAATCATTCTTTAAGAAAAGCATACTCAGCAAAAAACCCAATTAACCATAGAATATTCAGATTTACTTGACAAGCAGACTTACAAATAGGGGTGAAGGGATTGGGAACATATAGGCTTGAAACCACAAAAATAGGGAAACATTTGATACAACAAATATACAGAACAACTATAAGTCTATTGAACAAATCAGTCATGTATCAGACATTTAAAACATAGGGAAGAATGCATCAAGATCATGTTAAAGACAAGAGTTTTGTTGAACAAAATTTGACATAACATTTAAGAGAGGGGTAAGGGAACTAAGTGAACATGCTGGACAAGTATTAAAGAACAAAGTAAAGTCCGATATGATGATTACACAAAAGGCAAGAATTTTGACATGCTTAATAGCAGCAATCATAGAAACAAATTGAATAACTAGTACAGTAACAAGCATGGATGTATAGGCATGGAACACATAAAGTTGAGTTTCAAATCTAAACTAGAGACATACCAGTTAAAGAAGAAAAATGCAGAATGTAAAAAACAGGTGCAACTCAACTACCTGGCCTTGGCTTTCAGCCAGCTAGGCCAACAGTTAGCACAAGTAGCAAAGAAAGAAGAGAGTTTGAATGTATGTGTGTATTCTGAACTGTGTTCGTGTGTTTGGAAGTGAGAATATAGGAGAGTATATATAGTAGTTGACAGCAGAGTAAAATAAGGTAAAGAATCAATCATTCAGTAATTAGGGAAAATTACATAATCAATCATGCATAAAATTAGCAAAGTTTTCTTCTAATAAAGGGGTGACCAGTTAATGATAAAGAGAAGGGCATATAATTAAGGAAAGAAAATTAAATACTTAAGTACGGCGTGGATAATTAAGGGTAAATGAACAAAATTCAATTAAGGGAACAATAAATAAGATTCAGCAAGTACCATAGTTAATCGTAAATAAGGTAAGAAATAATCGAAGGTCATAGAAATAGGAAAATAACCGAAAATTAGTATATAGGTATTACCATAGCAAATCAGTGAATAAGGATTCAAAATAATACTAATATAGAAAAAATGATATAGGTTTTCCATGAATAAGCAAATAAGCCAAGTATAAACGGAAAGAATCGAATCTGAAACCCTTATAGAGGCATACTAGGGTAAAATCATAAGATATTCTAATTAACGAAGAAGTAATCATGTAAATCAAAACATAGAACATTGGCATGTATTAAATAACACGTACAAGTACAGAATCTAAACAAAGTGTCAAGAATTGGGGGTTTTAGCATAGGCTAGTTAGGGTTAAGGAAGAACTCAACAAAATCAATGAAAACACATAGACACAGGGGATTAAACACTTAAAACGAGAAAGCGTTTTGAAGAAAAGGATTTTTAGAAACCCTAGTTTAGAAAAGAGCTAAAATCGAAATAGTTAGTTAAAACAGGGGATTTTTAAAGGAAAATGCTTAGTAATACTCGAATCACCTTAGATCTATAAAGATCTGAGAAGAATTGAACAGTAGCGAACTAGGGTTTCCGGAAAATATTAGAGATGAAGAGAATGGGTTAAAAACTCATGGATTCAAACGAAAAACCAGAGAAAATCCTTTCTTATAAACAAAAATGGTCATAGACAGACCAGTAACTGAGTTTCAAATCGGAACAGGTTGGCTTTCCTTGAGATCTTCTCAAGGACTCATGAAATCAAAGAGCCATGGAGTATAGGAGACCAGAGGTGGTCGGAGAAGGAACGAAAATACCATAGGAGAAGGACCGATGATCAAAATAATCAACGGCCACGATTAAACGGGGTTATTGGGTCGGGTGTATGAAATTGGGACTAAAGGGTTTTGGGCTGGTTTTTGGGTTAATATTGGGTTAAGGGTTCGGTTGAATTTAGGCTAGAATTTAAATAGAGAGTGGCTAACTATTAAATCCCCAATTAAAATTAACTAAAATAATTTATAAAATATTTGATCATCGTAAAAATAAAATTGATGCTTAGTAAATTAAATTACAATGATTAATAATTATTAAAAAATTCAAATGACTAATTATTGGATAAAATAATATAAAATATAGGATTAGGATATAATTGCAAGGTTATTGCAATTATAGCCAAAGAGTATCAATTTGGCTAATTGTGAAATAATTTGGTCTTAATAGGACCAGAAATAATACATTAAATAAAAAAATGCTTTTGAAATCATTTGTAATGCAATTTTGTAATTGATTATTAGAAATAAAATACTGGATAAATTAAAAATAAATTAATAAAAATATGGGAAAATTATTGAAAAATACCAATGCTATGAAAGTCTAATTTTGAAGGTATATATGCAAATTAAAGATAATTTTGGGAAAAATTGGGTATCAACAAAAGGAAATTTTGGGAATTTCACTTAAAAGAAATAATTGTTTACACGTTTCACTCTATTGAAATACAATCTTGTTTATATAAATTATTGATTTATTATATTATGGACGTATTATTATTGGATTACTAGTAAGTGTCGAAGTCGGCCTCTCGTCTCTACTTCTTCGAGATTAGACGGGATACTTACTGGGTACACGTTATTTTCGTACTCATACTACACTTGTTGTGCATTTTTATTGCACAGATTCATGTGTTGCCAGTGGATTTTTGGCATAGCGGCATGATTGATACGGAGACTAGGTGAGCTGTATTTTATCGAGATGACCCGTAGCTAGCAGAGTCTCCTTCTGAGTATTGTGCTGTATTTTTATTTCTGTCCATTTTATATCCCTGACAGTTACTGTATTTTATTGCACTCCCTAGTAAATGCTCATGCACTTGTGACACCGAGTTCTGGGATGATTATGGGGTATTTTGTATGGACTTCTTGACATTTAATGTAACGACCCGACCGTTCGTTTTGATCCATAGCGCGTCGTTCAGCGGTCCGAGGCCATGAGCAGCTTCATTTCAGGTATATCGAATTGTTCGCATGGTCGGAATTTAAATACAGGAAGATCGGAGTTAAACTTAAATGAAAATTCTCATTTGAGAAGCTTAAAGTTGAAAGAATGAACTAGGATTGGAATTTTAAGTAAACAACCTCGGAATTAGGATCTGAAGGTTCCAGCAGGTTCATATGATGATTTCGGACTTGGGCTTATGCTCGGATTGGGATTTGGATAACCCGGGAGCGTTTTTGTGCCTATTGTGGAAGTTAGCATTTTAGAAGGAATTTTTTAAGTTTGGCTTGGAGTGCATTTCAGCGTTATCGATGTCCGTTTAGGGTTCCGAGTTTGGGAATAGCTCAGTATGGTGATTCTGGAGTTGGGAGCGTGATCGGAAGTGAATTCGGAGGTCCGTAGGTTATTTTGAAGCCATTTAGCTAAAGATAGAAATTTGAAGGTTTTTGAGAAGTTTGACCGGGGGTGGACTTTTTGATATCAGGGTCGGAATCAAATTCTGGAAGTTGGAGTGTGTCCGCAATGTCAAATGTGACTTGTGTGCAAAATTTGAGGTTAATCGGACGTGATTTGATAGGCTTAAGCATCGGAAATAGAAGTTGGAAAGTTCAAAGTTCATAAAGCTCGAATCGGGGTGTAATTCATGGTTTTAGCATTGTTTGATGTGATTTGAGGCTTCGAACAAGTCCGTAATGTGTTATGGGATTGGTTGGTATGATTGGTTGGGGTCCCGGGGGCCTCGGGTGGATTCCGAGTGGTTAACATATCGAAAAATGGATTTTTGGAAAGGCTGGTGTTGCTGGTTGCTGGTACTTCTGCTTCTACGGAAATGGGACAGCAGAAATGGCCCCGCAGAAGCGGTTGGGAGTAAGGTGAGCTGGGACCACGGAAGCGGTCAGGAAACCGCAGAAGCGGTTCCGCTTAAGCGGAAATTAGACCGCAGGATCGGTCCAGCCCAATTTGGCCAGAACCGCAGAAGCGGCAAAAAATCGCAAAAGCGGTTTCTGCAGAAGCGGTAATGGTACCGCAAAAGCGGAAATGTCTGGAGGTAGAGGGGTTGTTTTAAGTCGGATTTTGGTCATTTCTTCTTCATTTTCTTCATGACCTGGGCGATTTTTGGGGAGTTCAAGAGAGGATTTTTGTCGTCAATGTTATAAGTAAGTTATTCCTACCTATTTTGAGTTAAATACATTAATTATGTATGGATTTTATTATGAAAATAGGTAGAAAATTGAGGTTTTGGTGGGAAACCTAGAAAATTATATTCTTAGAATTTAGCCATGATTTTGAGTACGAAATTAAGAGAAAATTGTATATTTGAGTTCCTAAGGTCATGGGTAACCTTTATCTTCGAGAAATTTCGGATTCCGGGCACGTGGGCCCTAGGGCATTTTTGTCAACTTTTCATTCGGGGTTAGGAATTGTTATAAATTGGGTTGTAAAGTATAAGTTAGCATATATTAATGGATTTATATGATCTTTGGCTAGTTTTGGAGCATTGTGCGTTGGTGCAAGTCTTCGGAAGAATGCAGAATGCCGGTTGTGAATCTTCGGAGCGAGGTAAGTCTCCTTTCTAATCTTGTGAGGGAAAATTTACCCCATAGGTGAAGTAATTGATTATGTGCTCCTATTTGTGGGGGCTACGTACGCACGAGGTGACGAGAGTCCGTGCGTAGCTACTATTATGCTATTGTTCGAGTAGTTAGGATCCAAAAGCATGTTGCTCGTGGATTAATTGTGAATCCATTGGTAGCTTGAATTGCTTAACTCACATCGAATTAGTAAGTAAATTTCTAAAAGGATTAAACTTCATTTCTTAAATTGTTAAAGGAGAATTGGTTTTATTTAAATAAATATTCCCCGATAAGTTCTTATTTGACTAACTGAGCATGTATTTTATGTGTGCCTGTGTCTCATGGATGATTCCTGAGCAGGATATGTGTTTATTTATGGAACGGGCCGAACTTCTCGGTGAGAATAGATGCATCTATGGTTCGTGCCGCTCGACCCTCGGCAATGCACAATTTACATTTCTGTTGGAGAGGGCCGTCGACCTCGGCATGATTTGCGCATGTTTATCTGTTACTTGAAAATTGTAAATACGGAATTGGCCCTACGTGGCTTGATATAAACTGATAATATAATAAATAACAAACTTTAGAAGCCCTTGATTTATTGTTCAAGGTGTTTACCTGTTTTTCTGGCTTCACAATCAGAACTTCTATACAAATCCATGGTTATCCTCGCACTTATAAAATATTGCTAATTGACCTCTAGTGAGTGTCGGAGTTGGCCATCTCGTCTCTACCCCTTCGAGATTAGGCGGGATACTCACTGAGTACACGTTGATTACGTACTCATACTACCCTTCTGTGCATTTTTGTTGCTTAGGTATATATACCTCTAGCAGCTTATTGGGCGTAGCAGCATCGACGACTCTGGGACTAGGTGAGTTGCATTGTTCGAGACGACCCGCAGCCAGTGTAGTTCCTTTCAGAATTTCATAAATATTCCCTGTCTACTGTATTTCGGACAGATGTTGTATTTTACTTTCCCTATCTATAGTTGCTCATGTACTTGTGACACCGGGTTTCTGGGATGGATTTCAACGGATTTGTACTAATTGTTATTATTTAAATTTTAATTCAAGTAGTGAACTTTTATTTATGAAAATGGAAAGAAAAACCTTAGATTTTCAAAACTATTAAAAGAGAAATTAATTGATAAGTTAGTTGGCTGGCATGACAGAGGTGTCCGGCGCCACCATGACCCTTAGTAGATTTTGGGTCGTGACAACATGGTATCAGAGCACTAGGTTCTCGTCAGTCTCACTAGTCATGAGCAAGTATAGTAGAGTCTCGCGGATCAGTACGGAGACGTCTGTACTTATCCTCGGGAGGCTACAGGGCTGTTAGGAGTACTTCCCTTCTTGATTTCCTTTTCGTGCGGTTCGATTCCTTTGACGCTTATGCCTTTAATTTTTTCCTACTCAATCTTACGCGAGCGCTTGTTATAAATCGAAAATTGAAGGATTATAATGGCACTACAAATGTGGTGTGGGATGATTTTCCCGGTATAGTTGATTGGACTATTATAGTCGCATTGTGGAGGGATATTATATTGTTTCAGCTCAGTAACAGAACTTCTAAGAGCCTTGAGGCTAGGCACAGGTTATTCCGCAGTGTTGTTGTAATGGTAGGGTGTTTCCCACGTGTCGGGGCAGTGAATAAATTGAAGGGAGGTTTACTCAGGGTGTAATCAAGGGATTCCGTATTTTATTTCCGGCAGGGGAAAGTCAATCGAACTAAGGATGGTCAGGTGTGGGATGGTGGAAGTAATGAGGCTTGGTATTTGCAAGCGTGGTTGAGCTTTCTTTTATGAGAGGGTGTCGTGGTCCTGATTGAACGTACTAAGTTGTTGGCGTTATAATCTGCTACAATTCGTCTTTATGGCAGGGTATTGTGAAATAATATTGGAGATACAACTGTCAGATATCGCATGATGCGGTGGTTTAAGATCGAAACAGAATTTCTAATGTTGATAGCTCGATAAAGATGACATTTGGAAAGGTTTAAAGTTAGTAGCAATGGTGGGTTCAAGTGCCACGAAGATAGATGTTATTTAAGGCAACAATTGAGCAGCAAAGTATGAGGCAGGACATGTGGGAAATGCTAGGCGATGTTTAAAATTTCTAGAGGCCAAGTATGAGAAGCAAGGTCGAGTGACCGATTAAGGAGATGAGTTCCGCCAAAGTGGGAGAGTGGCGAGGGTTGCATATAGGCTTGGTAGTAGGATGACTATGCACCTTAAAGAGAGTTTGGATCGAATTGGGGATTTTCATGATTGGTGATTGAAGCCTGCGGGTATGATGTGAAGTATGGGCTATTATGATGCAGAAGATTGAAGGAGCTGCTTGAAATGGGGGAGGGTGCAGCATAACCCTGAATTTGGAAGGATGTTGCTACGTATTTAATTTATGTCCGCGAGGGGCGAATGGACTTGTGCAAATGGAAGGTGAGCTCGAACTCAGGATGGACTATTGGTGTCGTAGTGAATGTAACCCGTGTAGTGGCGTGGGAAGATGTCAGGAGGTGATTCCCCTAGGTGGGTTATTCCCCGTGAGCAGATTAGTGGTCGCGTGGTTGGTGAAGCTTTTGCAAGGAATTATATTGGTTGTCCAACAAAGAGATCGGTTGTGCAAATGTGGATGATGACTCAAAATATGAAAGATGGGTATTTACAGGGAGATCCCGAGAGATTTTGATAATTGGTGGCGCGAGGTTAAGTCAATAAGAGGTAAAAAGGTCGGGCGAACTCAAGAATGGTGAAATGATGGCTTCAAGCTAAGTGGAAGAGTCCCACCGCTTATGATTAGGCTGTATGATTAACTACTTGCGTGATTTCTGGTTATTACATATTGATGTATTAATTCAGCTATGAGAAAAGACCATAAGTAGTAAATTGAGAGGAGGAATTATTAAGGATGTGCTATGGTTAGCCTTATGGGCTCATGTTCGAACTTGGGAAAAGATTTAAGATTTATGCCTTGTATAGAAACGGGTTAAAAGGGGAGTGACTCTGCCAGGTGCTTCATTGAGAGGGTATTAATGTGCTAGAAGATTCAGGGAGCTGATTATATTCGGGATCAAGTCAGAGCGGGTGGCTCTCAGCAACGGTCCTAGTGGAACTCAAAAAATAAAGTGTGGTACCTAATGATTTCAAGCCTATAAGTACAACTAAGAATCAAGCTTTGTAGCGGCTTATGAGAAGGTGCCCAGAATGTTCTATGATGTGTTACCTTGTGGTGTAGCATTTGAGAAATGTGAAATAATTCGTGAGATTTGAGACAGCATGGTCTCGCAATTCAAGGTCACTCGGGGTGAGTGTAGAGGGAGTATGTTATGCGTTGAAGAGAATTAGTATTATTTCCAAAGCAATCAAGGATAAATTGGAGGGAAAGGGATTGATTAGCCATAGTTGAATTTGGCATGTTGGGGTCTGTGATCCGTTCATTCGGTATGATCGAGTTATGCGTTTGATTTGTGGCAGTACGTGTGAGGTTTGTCGGCCGCCGTAATTGATAACGTTCTAAACCATTCTACTGTTGTGACTTGTTATGTGGAAGCAGATTTCGGAAGGGCTATGGTGGCTTGGACCACTACTTGCAGATTTACATATTCTACGGTTATGGGAATTTACCTGTGTGTTTTTATGAATCTCCTGAAGTGAGTTAAGTGAAAAGTTCGTATATGATGAATTGTTAAAATGTTAATGAATTTGGAGTTATGATGAAAATCGTGTCCTATCGTATATCGGCACGTTGGGTGCGGTAAGAGGTATGGAAATGTGAAGTGAGGATCAAGGTTGCAGTTTGGTGTTGACAAGGATGTCACGGGCTCGGATGAGCAAGGAAGGGGTTGAATGATTAGAGTAAATCGTTATTGCCCTCCGCGTCACCTGAGATCGATGTGTTGTGGAAGAGGTTTTGCATCCTGGTTAAGGATTCTGGATCGCTTTTCAGCGTTAGTGCGTCCGATGGTTTAGATGTGCAGACCCAGTTAATTGTTATGGTAGATTGTGGGAGTGTGTTCCACAGGAAGATTGCACAAATGTGGCATGATGCCACTTGATTGATTCAAGATATAAACCAAGTATGAAGAATTGTGATGATATCGTTAAATTGAGAATGGATGCCTGGAGGGCACTTAGATTCTGAGTTGTGGATTGTACTCCGGTTATGATGGTAGTCCTTGTGTGTTACGAGAGGTGGGGAATTAGTATGGACCGTTGAAAGGTCATTGGCTTAATTTGATATGATCAAAATCGACTTGAGGTCGGTGGATGGATTTAAATGTGAATTTGGATTTTATACCAGGCCAGTTGTGTTCATTTCAGTAATGCACTCCTTATGGAGTAGTCAGGGTGTCATCTCGTTGTCAGATATTTCATGAAGTGATACATTGCGGCGTGTGAGTTGTGAGACGGCCTGAGAAATTGTGTATGTGTTGAGGACCCGCGTGGGAATGTCGTATTATGAGCAAATGGCTCTTGAGATTCAGATCCTGTACCGCACCTCAGTTGTGCTTGAGTTTTGTAGCCTATAGCGCTATGTGCTTTCTCAGGGATGGTATTATGCACTTAACGTGCTTGCGATCGAAATTAGATATTTTTATTGTAATGAGTAGATTTAGCTCGAAGTGCAGTCTCCTTATATGAGATCTATGTGTGGATCGGGTGGCACGCTGCCATGGCTATGTTATTTGGATTGGGTGGCATGCTGCCATAGGTATGTTATTTAGATCGGGTTGCGCGCCACAATAGTGTGATGTCGAGTCTGGCCCTCTATATGTTTTTTTTTGTGTGTGTTTCGCTTCCTATCTTCTAAGGAAGGTCCGTGCTAGTGCGGGGGTTAGGTAATTCCTTCCAGAGTTCGATTTCTGTTTGTGTTGTGTTCGGATTGGTGGCCTATTGGCACAGAAATGTTATTATGGTCCTTTGAGTAAAGTGATGCATAGTGTGAATTCAGCAGAGTTATGCAGTCATGTTTGAGTATAGCGTATAGTGATTGATACGGTGATCGATGTTGGAAACAGGCCTGGCATAGAATTTCGGATGTTGGAATTGGGCTCTAAGGCTTATTTGCTTGAATAAAAGGGAATATCATCAGAATTTATCAAGCCAATGTGCTCGGCTAAGTTGTGGTAGCACGGGGAGGTGCATTAGAAGTTAAACATCAATTTCAGACTACTTCAGTATAGTTCTCAGCGCGTTCGAGGATGAACGTATGTTTAAGTGGGAGAGAATGTAACGACCCGACTGGTCGTTTTGAGACCTAGCGCGTCGTTCAGTGGTCCGAGGCCATGAGCAGCTTCATTTCAGGTATATCGACTTGTTCGCATGGTCGGAATTTAAATTCAGGAAGATCGGAGTTATATTTAAATAAAAATTCTCATTTGAGAAGCTTAAAGTTGAAAGAATGAACTAGGATTGGAATTTTAAGTAAATGACCTCGGAATTAGGATCTGAAGGTTCCAGCAAGTTCGTATGATGATTTCGGACTCGGGCGTATGCCCGAATTGGGTTTTGGATAACCCGGGAGCGTGTTGGCGCCTATTGTGGAAGTTAGCATTTTAGAAGGAATTACTTAAGTTTGGCTTGGAAATCATTTCAGCGTTATCGATGTCCATTTGGGATTCTGAGTCTGGGAATAGCTCCGTATGGTGATTCTGGTGTTAGGAGCGCGAACGGAAGTCAATTCGGAGGTCCGTAGGTCATTTTGAAGCCATTTGGCTAAAGATAAAAATTTGAAGGTTTTTGAGAAGTTTGACCGGAGCTAGACATTTTGATATCGGGTTCAGAATCAAATTCCGGAAGTTGGAGTGTGTCCGCAATGTCAAATGTGACTTGTGTGCAAAATTTGAGGTCAATCGGACGTGATTTGATAGGGTTAAGCATCGAAAATAGAAGTTGGAAAGTTCAAAGTTCATAAAGCTCGAATCGGGGTGTAATTCATGGTTTTAGCGTTGTTTGATGTGATTTAAGGCTTCGAGCAAGTCCGTAATGTGTTATGGGATTGGTTGGTATGATTGGTTGGGGTCCCGAGGGCCTGAGTGGATTCCGGGTGGTTAACGGATCGAAAAATGGATTTTTGGGAAGGCTGGTGTTGCTGCTTGCTGGTACTTCCGCTTCTGCGTAAATGGACTTTAGGCACGATTTTGAGTATGAAATTAAGAGAAAATTGTATATTTGAGTTCCTAAGGTCATGGGTAACCTTTATCTTCGAGAAATTTCGGATTTCGGGCACGTGGGCCCAAGGGTATTTTTGTCAATTTTTCGTTCGGGTTAGGAATTGTTATAAATTGGGTTGTAAAGTATAATTTAGCATATATTAATGGATTTATATGATTGTTGGCTAGTTTTGGAGCATTGTTCGTTGGTACAAGTCTTCGGAAGAATGCAGAATGCTGGTTGTGAATCTTCGGAGCGAGGTGAGTCTCCTTTCTAATCTTGTGAGGGAGAACTTATCCCATAGGTGAAGTAATTGATTATGTGCTCCTATTTATGGGGGCTACGTACGCACGAGGTGACGAGAGTCCGTGCGTAGCTACTATTATGCTATTGTTCGGGTAATTAGGACCGAAAAGCATGTTGCACGTGGATTAATTATGAACCCATTGGTAGCTTGAATTGCTTAACTCACATCGAATTAGTAAGTAAATTTCTAGACGGATTAAACTTCATTTCTTAAATTGTTATAGGAGAATTGATTTTATTTGAATAAATATTCCCCGATAATTTCTTATTTGACTGGTTGAGCATGTATTTTATATGTTTCTGTGTCGCATGGATGATTCGTGAGCAGGATATGTGTTTGTTTATGGAACGGGCCGAACGTCTCGGTGAGAATAGATGCATCTATGGTTCGTGCCGCTCGACCCTCGACAGTGCACAATTTACATTTCTGTTGGAGCGGGCCGTCAACCTCGGCATGATTTGCGCATGTTTATCTGTTACTTGAAAATTGTAAATGCGAAATTGGCCCTACCTGGCTTGATATAAATTGATAAGATAATAAAGAACAGACTTTAGAAGCCCTTGATTTACTGTTGAAGGTGTTTACCTATTTTTCTAGCTTCACAATCAGAACTTCTATACAAATCCATGATTATCCTCGCACTTATAAAATATTGCTAATTGACCTCTAGTGAGTGTCGGAGTTGGCCATCTCGTCTTTACCCCTTCGGGATTAAGCGGGATACTCACTGAGTACACGTTGATTACGTACTCATACTATCCTTCTGTGCATTTTTGTTGCTCAAGTATATATACCTCTAGCAGCCTATTGGGCGTAGTAGCATGGACGACTCTGGGACTAGGTGAGCTACATTGTTCGAGACGACCCGCAGCCAGTGTAGCTCCTTTCAGCATTTCATTATTTATTCCCTGCCCACTGTATTTCGGACAGCTATTGTATTTTACTTTCCTTATTGATAGTTGCTCATGTATTTGTGACATCGGATTTCTGGGATGGGTTTCAACGGATTTTTACTAATTGTTATTATTTAAATTTGAATTCAAGTAG
>MU772813.1:34347-48758 GCA_026770625.1 Nicotiana glauca | reverse complement strand
TTTCATGATTTATAGGTAATAAATGGCTAAGGAAGGCTAAGGAGCTATTTTGGAGTCAATACTGGAGAAAAGAGGCCAAATATGCAAATTCCCATTGAAGTCACGTCATACCAGCCCTTAGGAGCCGAAAATACTGTTCCACCACGGTTCCACCGTGACCGCGGTAGAACCGCGGTGAAAGGCTGCTGCAGAACTTCGAAGAATCAGAGGCACTATTCTGCCGCGGTTCCACCGCGACCGCGGCAGAACCGCGGCACGTGCCGAAAAGCTAAGGGACCTAAGTGTAAAAACGGAATTTTTTAGACCTAAACCCTATTTAAACCATAGACTTCGCCCAAAGGAGGCAAGTATAGATTTTTAGGTTATCTTGGAAGGAAAAACTATTGTGAGAGATTTCTCCAAACATCTTTCTTCTTTCTTTTGATTTTGATGATGAATTCTATTCTAGTTTATTTACCCATACCTATGAGTAGCTAATTTCGTTGTCTAAGGTCTTGATGGAACCTATTGAGGGATGAACTTCTCATTTATATTAATGCAAATTTGCCATGTTTAATCTTTATTTATTCAACTATGTTCTTGTTGTAGTTAATTGATAGGATCCTTAATTAGCTATGCCTATTCAGTGTGCATAACTTTAAAAAGAGTGCATATTTAGGTAGTTGTTGAATAACACCACTCCTAAAGTAATAAGAGGAATCTATATCTTAGGATTTAAAGGCGGGATTAGGAATAACGAAGCCTTGGGTGTAATCTTAAATGAACTGTGTTAATTAAAGCTAGCTAGAGTATCTCGGAAGAGTGCAATAGTATATCACTGTGATTGCTCGGCAGAGAATTATGGTGAGGTGAGTGTTCATGATTGATAAAGTGAGTTGGTAAATTTATATGAAGCATAAACAGAAGGGATTCCATCAATAGGGGAAATCATTACCTTAGCTTGTCTCTTATATGTGTCTACAATCTTAGTTATTTAGTTATAGCTTGTTATTTTTCTACAATTTTAGTTCATAAGGAAACCTCAAACAGTGATTCAAAAGTATTTGGAAGCTAGTTCTAAAGAATTTAGTGGGTCTAAAGGTAGTAGTTGATAGGTTGTCTCTCTGTGGATTCGACCCTGGGCGTAATACTCGGGTTTTATTTGCAACGTCCGCAGAATCCTATTTAGAGGATATACTTGGGCGTGATCAGATATCCTATCATCTGTGGGCAGCCTATTATGTATTGCCCTTTTATGCGAAATTTTAGAAGCCATAGGTAAACGACTTTGTTTTTGCTGTAATAATTCCTAGGCTGAAGCTACTATAAATTTTTCTGAGTTGTTTGTAGACCATAATGCTCTATCCAATGCTCCTGGAGTTAAATCTATAGATTGTTGTTGCAATATACTTCTAAAAATGCCCGGCACGTCCACATCTAGTACATTTAATTGCCACTCACTATGCCTGAGTATTATGGACAATGGAATATCCTTAGGCTTCACCTCTTCCTCTAGTTGATTCATTAGAGCTCCTTGCCCTGTCCAGTTGTCATACCAGAATGACACATTGCCCTCACCTGGTATCCAGATCAACTTTTTTTTTGTATATCTTTAATTTCACATAGTGCCGTCCAATGGTGGGATTGTCTAGAATGCCAACGTGCTGTTGTAGGATGCCCTCTCTTGCAATATTTGGCTAGCATAAAACCCTCCATAGTGACCATCACATGCGTAAGTTCCACTAGGATTCAGCTGTAAAGGCCTTGCACGCATCCTGAAACCTTATAAATTATGCACCATCCTCTTGGTAAGGGTAAAATAGGAACTTCCAATATCCCTGGTGATGTCTATCATTACCATCTGATCCTCTCCAAAAAAACTGGCTAGGATCTTTTCTATCTGCTGAAAAACTCCTTTTGGTGGGTGAATTGCTGATAGTAGATGAATAGGAATGGCTTGTAGTACATGCTAGATTAGTATTGCCTTTCCCCCTGGCGAGAGTAATATTGTTTGCCATCCCCTAACTCTACTAGTTATTTTGGTTTTCAGCTCTGCATAATGACATACTTTTTGTCTTCCAGTTATTAGTGGGCATCCTAGATATTTGATAGGAAAACTTTTAAGCTGAAATCCTGTGTGTCTAGCCACTACATCCCTAGTTTTTGTTGAGGCATCTGGTGATAGCATGACACAACTCTTTGTCTTATTAATCTTCTGCCCTGATGCTTTCTCGTATTTGGCCAATGCCCTCATGGTTAATCTTAGTGTCTTCCTAGTTCCACTAGTAAATAATATAGTATCATCTGCAAAGGCTAAATAATTTACTTGAGGCCCCAATTTGTTCATATAAAAACCCACTATGTGTTGAAGATCATTAAGTAAATCTAAGAGGAGTTATGCGCTAAGCACGAAGAGAAATGGGGAAATGGGGTTTCCTTGTCTCAAACCATTACTGGATTTAAAGAAACCATGTCTCTGTCCGTTTACAATTAAGGAGTGCCATTGTTTGAAATATGCATGTGTATTAGTTTTATCCACTGTTTTGAGAATCCCAGCCTACTCATTAGAGTGCATAGATATCTCCAGTTGACCCTATCATATGCCTTTGCTATGTCTAACTTTATTACCACATTACTCCCTTTTTGTAGTTTTCTTATATCTCTGATAAGTTCATGTGCCAACAATATATTTTTTGAGATCAATCTCCCCTTATGAATTCCGACTAATTTGTATCTATGACCTTATGCAGCAATAGTGTTAATCTCACATTTAGAATTTTTGCTAGACACATTGCAGAGACTTAGTGCCCTAAGATCAGTAAATTGTTGAGGGAAGTCTACTTTTGGAACCATCAATAGGCAAGTGTGAGAAAAGAATTTTGGTATACTTGCCCCTTTGAAGAATGACACCACAGCTTCATAAACATTACCTGCAATCACTTCCCAGTAATGCTGATAAAATACTTCATTTAGACCATCTGGCCCTGGAGCACTTTCTGGATTGATGGAAAATACATTGTTTTTAACTTCCTACATTGTTGGTATGGCTGTGAGCATGTCGTTATCTTCTTTTGTAACTTTTGGACTTAAGAAATCCACTGCAGATAGGTCTTCTCCATGATTAAATATTTCTTTGAAGTACTAGGTAGCTGCATCCGCAATATATTGTCCTTCTTCTCTCCAAACCCCTTCATCATCTTGTAACATCTAAAGATTCAATCTTTGTCTTCTTCCTTTTATTAACCCATAGAAGTAAGATGTATATTTATCCACATCCTTTAGCCATTTTGCTTTGGCTTTTTTCCTTAGAACAGAGTCTTGTAATTTTAGGTATTGAAAGTACTCTACTTTGAGCTTATTTAGCTCTAATCTCCTTTCAAGTGTGTTGTCTAGTAGTAATACTTCCTCCAGATCTGCTATTTGTTTTTTCAATTTCTTTGTACCTCATAAATGTCTCCAAAGGCTTGTCTTGACCAAGTGCTTAACTTTTTGCATACCTTTTTTAGTTTTTGTTGCAGTATCCACATTGGATTCGCGATAACTTCCTCCTGCCATGTTTCTTGTATTACTGATATGAAATCCTTGTGTTCTACCAAGAAATCAAGGAATTTAAAGTATTTGGGTGTTTTGTTCTCTGAGGATTTCAAGCTGATTAGCAGTGGTGCGTGATCCAAACACACTTTGGCTAGGTGAAGTACTATTGTGTCCTCATATTCATCTGTCCACTCTGTTTCCAAAAGTAATTTATCCAGTCTTTTCCATATAGTCATGCGAAAGCCTCTGTTGTCGCTCCATGTAAAATTATTTTCATAGTATCCTGCATCCTTCAGACCACAATCAGCAATGCTGTCACACCTCTTTTTTCCCACGCAACCCTATTACGAGGTTGAGTTAAGAGAGTTTTTCCAATTAAAGTAACATTTTGAAAAGGGATTATTTATTATTTAGAGTCGTCACTTGGAATTGAGTTTTGGTGTTCCAAGTCACCTTTTATTGAATCCCTTATCAAAAGGAAGGTTTGACTCCTAATTTAAGGTCTACGAAAATAGAAGACTAAGTAAGGAATTCTGTTGACCGAGAGGAATGTGTAATGCACCCCTCGAGTCCCGTGGTTCTAGCACGGGCACTTTATTGACTAATGTCAGGCTACCAATTTTTAGCTATTCTTGTATTTTATTGATTATGTCTTATTTATTACCGCTTAATTAATTATTATACTTTTATTATTATGTTCACCAAGATGCGAAATGCACACAAGGATGTTTCTTTGGAATTAAATGTTAAACCAAGATATAGAATGTAGACATGATTAAAATATAATTATTTTTTTTGCTAATTTAAAGGTATCGATACGCGGGAATGCGCACATGACCCCTCTATTACTTAAGCATATCAATCCAAGGTTCAGGTATGAACACATGGGCTAATGTTTAAAGCATATTAATAGTTTTTCTAGTGTATTAATGATTTATTTCTTTCCTAAGTTTGAGATTATTGTGGGGCATACATTATGAAAATCACTTTGTATAAGAAATGATAATACACTTTAAACAAACACCATAATATGTGAATGTTGTGCAGTGGCTAAAAAGATAAAACATAAGTTCACCCCTAATGTCTTCATAAAAATGAATGTATGGAACAAAAATAGATTAGATTAGTAATTTAATTGACAGACCCCAACCCCGATCATGATGGCGCCCAACACACTGCTAGGCAAGACCGACCATATACAACTTTAACCCAAATCCTTACTCATATTTTTGATAGTTAACATAGGAAATGTTACTAAGTCATCACATTCAAGTTCTCATTCTTATAATAAAGCCTGCGGAAGTCTAAATAAAATAACACAACATAGCCCAATAGAATCCAGTGTCGCGAACACGAGCCTCTAATACAGAATATTCACCTAATACAAGTTTGTCTAGGATAAAATACGGAACAAAAGGATAGAGATAAAAGGGAGAGATCAAGGCTGTGAACGCCATGCAGCTACCTCGATGCTCCCGAATGATGCTGTGCTGATAATCAAGTCCTCACTCAGCCTGTGGGGTACCTAGATCTACACGCAAGGTGCAGGGAGTAATGTAAGTAATCCGACCCAGTGAGTAATAAACATAAATAAAGACTGAGAGTAAGAAATCATGGAATAAAACAAAATAAGCTATAACTGGTAGTCCAGAACATTTAATCATGAAGCAACACACCGATGAAATAAAGTACAGAACTACGATGACAAGTAAAACCAAATAAATGTCAATGCATGAATGCAATGCATCACATAGAATGGTACACTCTAGTACCCGTTGCGGCGTGCAGCCCGATCCATTTAACGTCGACGACGCTCACTGGGGTGTTTACAGACTCCGGAGGGGCTCCTACAACCCAAGCATAAATAATCAAGACATCTAGTGGCACCAACCAGTCTCTCGACCTCAATATCAATATAATACCGTTGTGGCGCGCAACCCGATCCATACTCAGTCCAGAAATTCACATAAGCCCCTCGGGCAATATTAAAATAACAAGTTCTCAGCTCAGAATGTCAATAAAGCAGTTTTCAAGTTTTCGAATCCTAGAAAAATGGCTGAGCATTTCAAAAAAGTATTTAAACATAGGACTGAAATCAACTAACAAGTCAAATAATGTGAAAACAGTGATAGTAATCCCTGAAGGATTCAAACAATCGGCACAAAGCCCAAATACGATAATTTAATCCAAGTAGGATGATTACTAAACAAGATTCAATCAATAACACTGTATAAACATCACTCGGGACGGACCAAGTCACAATCCCCAACCACAAACGACCCCGCACTCGTCATAGAGCGCATGTCTCGCCTCAATTTAGCGTACAATGTGAGATTCCGGGGTTTCAAATCCTCGGGACATCATTTACATTTATTACTCGCCTCAAGCCGGCCAAAAGTCTAGCTCGCTATGCCTTTTCCTCTCGAATCGACCTCCTAGCGCGTCGAATCTGATCAAAACCACAAGGAATACGTTACAATAGGCTAAAGGAACACAACCCAATCAAAAAGACTCGAAAATTATCAAAAATTACGAAGTTGGAAAAATTCGAGCCCCGGGCCCACTTCACGAAAAATTATAAAATTTACATCACTGGATTTCTCATCTCGCCACGAGTCCATACATATCAAATTTACCAAAATCGGAGTCCATTTGGCCCTCCAAATTCCAGTTTTAAATTACCAATTCTCAAGCCCTACCTTACCCCTTTTTTTGATGAATTTCAACCAATTTCCATGTTAAATCTATCATAATCTCATGTATTTAGGCCAAGGATCTTACCTCCAATCGATTCCCAGTCAAAACCCTCTTTAATTCTCGTCAAATGCTCTCAAGGTTACTCAACAATAGTGGAAAATATCCCAAGCTCGCGGATGAAAATGATATTTTAAAACCCTTCTGCCCAAGCCATTTTTCGCTTCTGCGGTCCCGCTTTCGCTTATGCGGGACCGCTTCTGCGGCCTTCTCCCCGCTTCTGCGGATCCTCTTAAAAGATCCAAAAACCACTTCTGCGGTAAACCTTCCGCTTATGCGGACACGCCTATGCGGATAACTTTCCGCTTCTGCGAAAAATGCTCGACCTTAACCCTTTCGCACCTGCGACATCTGCCTCTTCTTCTGCGCGACCGCATCCGCAATTTTCTTTCTGCAGATGCAGAAATACCTGCTGCTGCCAAAAACTTGCAATTTCCAACTTCAAATTTCACTCCGATAGCTATCCGAAATCACCCCGAGGCCCTCAGGACCTCAACCAAAAGTGCCAACCTATCCTAAAACATCATACGAACTTGTTTCAATAAAAAAAAACACATCGACTAACACTAAAATCATCAAATTACATTGAATTCAAGCCTAAGTTCTTCCAAAAACTTCCGAAATACGCATTCGATCAAAAACCCGACCAAAACACCTCTGAATGACCTGAAATTTTGCACATACATCCAAAATCACCTAACGAAGCTACAACAACTCTCGGAATTCCATTCCAACCCTCGGATCAAAATCTCACCTATCAACCGGAATTCGCCAAAATACTAGTTTCGCCAATTCAAGCCTAATTCTACACCGGACCTCCAAAATCACTTCCGATCACACTCCTAAGTCCCAAATCACCTCCCGAAGCTAACCAAATCACCGAAAATCATATCCAAGCCCTCTAACTCATAAGTCAATATCCGGTTGACTTTTCCAAACCAAACCTTCCTTAAAGAGACCAAGTGTCACGACACAAAATCCACTAAGGGTCGTGGTGGCGCCGGACACCTCTGTCAGGCAAGCCAACTAGATTATCAATTAATTACTCTTTTAATACTTTTGAAAATTTAAGGTTTTTCCTTCCATTATTATAAATAAAAGTTCACTACTTGAATTCAAATTTAAATAATAGCAATTAGTACAAACCCGTTGAAAACCATCCCAGAAACCCAGTGTCACAAGTACATGAGCAACTACTAATAAGAGAAATAAAATACAACATCCGTCCGGAATACAGTGGATGGAAAGTAAATACAGTACATTAGAAGGGACTACCATAGCTGCGGTCGCCTCGAATGATGCAGCTCACCTAGTCCCAGCATCATCCATGCTGCTATGCCCAATAGGCTGCTAGAGGTATATATACCTATGCAACAAAAATGCATAGAAGTGTAGTATGAGTACGTAATCAACGTGTACTCAGTGAGTGTCCCGCCTAATCCCGAAGGGGTAGAGACGAGATGGCCAACTCCGACACTCACTAGAGGTCAATTAGCAATATTCTAAAAGTGCGAGGATAATCATAGATTTGTATGGAAGTTCTGATTGTGAAGCCAGAAAAATAGGTAAACACCTTCAACAATAAATCAAGGACTTCTAAAGTCTGTTATTTATTATCTTATCAGTTTATATCAAGCCGCATAGGGCCAATTCCACATTTACAATTTTCGAGTAACAGATAAACATGCGCAAATCATGCCGAGGTCGACGGCCCGCTCTAACAGAAATGTAAATTGTGCACTGCCGAGGGTCGAGCGGTACGAACCATAGATGCATCTATTATCACCGAGGCGTTCGGCCCGTTCCATAATTAAACACATATCCTGCTCGCTAATCGTCCATGCGACGCAGGCACACATAAAACACATGCTCAAGTAGGAAATTAAAAATGTATCGAGGATAATTATCCAAATAGACAAATTTCTCCTTGTAACATTTCAGGGAAAATTAATATTTAAATCTCTTTTTAAATTCCTTTACCAATTCAAGGTGATTTAAACAATTCAAACCATAAATGGGTTCACTATAATCCATTTATAACATGCTCTTTGGGTCCTAGACTACCCGGACAATAGCATGATAGTAGCTACGCACGGACTCTTGTTACCTCGTGTGTACGTAGCCCCCAAAAATAGGAGCACATAACCAATTATTTTTCATATGGGGTAATTTCCCCCTCACAAGATTAGAAAGGAGACTCACCTCGCTCCGAAGATCCATAACCGGCATTCCACATTCTTCCGAAGACTTGCTCCAACGCACAATGCTCCAAAACTAGCCAACGATCATATAAATCCATTAATATATGCTAAATTATACTTTACAACCCAATTTATAACAATTCCTAAACCCGAACAAAAAGTTGACGAAAATGCACTTGGTCCCCCGTGCCCGAAATCCGAAATTTCTCGAAGATAAAGGTTGCCCATGACCTTAGGAACTCAAATATAAAATTTTCTCTTAATTCCATATTCAAAATCGTGATCAAAATTTAAGATTAAAATTTTTCTAGGTTTTCAACCAAAACTTCAATATTTACTCTAATTTCCATGTTTAAATATATGTACAATTGATATATTCAACTCAAAGTGGTGGGAATAACTTACCTTAACATAGATGACGAAAATCCCCTTCTTGAAGCTCCCAAAAATTGCCCCAAGCCATGAGAAATATGATAGAAATGGCCAATTCCCGACTTTAAAATGATATTCTGCCTCCAGGGATTTCTGCTTCTGCGGAAAAATTTCGCTTCCGCAATCCCGCTTTTGCGGAAAATAATCCGTTTCTGCGGTCCCTGGGCTCCAGCCCTTTTTCGCTTATGTGATAGCTTAACCGCTTTTACGGTTCCGGTTTTGCGGATAGAGGGCTGCTTCTGCTATCATGGGCTGCCTCCCTCCTAACCACTTCTGCGGGGCTGCTTCTGCGGTCTCATCTCCGCAGAAGCGGAAATACCAGCAACCAGCAACTCAGCTATTTTCAAAAATTCATTTTTAATCCATTAACCACCCGGAATCCACTCGAGGCCCTCGGGACCCCAACCAATCATACCAACAAGACCCAAAATACATTACGGACTTGCTCGAGGCCTCAAATCACATCAAACAACGTTAAAATCATCAATCGACCTCCAATCCAAGCTTTGTGAACTTTGAACTTTCCAACTTCTATGTCCGATGCTTAAGCCTATCAAATCACGTCCGATTGACCTCAAATTTTGCACACAAGTCATATTTGACCTCACGGACCTACTCCAACTTTCAGAATTGGATTCTGACCCCGATATCAAAAAGTCAACCTCCAGTCAAACTTCTCAAAAACCTTCAAATTCTAACTTTAGCCAAATTGCTTCAAAAGGACCTACGGACCTCCGAATTCACTTCCGATCGCGCTCGCAACTCCAGAATCACCATACGGAGCTACTCCCAGTCTCGGAATTCCAAACGGACATTGATAACACCAAAATGCACTTCAAACCAAACTTATAAAATTCCTTCTAAAATGCTAACTTCCACAATAGGCGCCAAAACGTTCCTGGGTTATCCAAAACCCGAACCGGGCAAACTCCCAAGTCCGAAATCATCATACAAACCTGCTAGAACCTTTTGATCCCGATTCCAAGGTCGTTTACTCAAAAATCCAATCCTAGTTCATTCTTTAAACTTTAAGCTTCTCAAATGAGAATTTTCATTTAAATTTAACTCCGATCTTCCTGAATTTAAATTCCGACCATGCGAACAAGTCAATATACCTGAAATGAAGCTGCTCATGGCCTCAGACCGCTAAACGACGCGCTAGAGCTCAAAACGACCGGTCGGGTCGTTAAACTAAGTGTCTCATTTCCTACCAAAACCAATCTAATTCAACTATAACACATCAAATGCCGATAATGAAACATGAAGAAGCGTAAAAATGAGGGAAAACGGGTCAGTAACACATGAGACAACGGGTCGGATCGTCACATTAATATTTCACATAAATAAAATTCTAAGGCTAACCAATGGAATGATAAATTTGAAATACCTTATTTAATAAATAGTTCAAGATATCTTATTTTAACGTTATTTTTTTTTTACATGGTTTTTATTTTTTCTTGTAATGTTAGAATTATTAATTCATTATCTCCATTCAACTACATAAAATAATAATAATTCTTTTTTCCAGTTAATAACTTTGTTATTTCCTAAGTAGGGATACTTTAGTTAATTCAGATAACTTGATGATGAAAAGTTACAACGTGAATTGATCATAATATTACAAATAAGAAAGGTAATCATGCAATAGAAGTACTATTTGTCGTGCTTTTTAGTTTATTTTTTTAATTAATTTTTGTATTACTCAACAACATACATGAAGCATTATAAAAAACCAATAATTATATATTGTTACCGTTAAAAAAAAATTCTGCAAAAGATATGCAACGATTTACATTTTTGATAATGAACTAATTTTTTATTATTTTTATTTTTTGATTGTCAAATATTATCATAATAACAAAGAATCTAAAATTTAAAAAAAAAAGGAATTAAAGTAGCATAATCATTAATTGAATTAAATAAAGAAACACATAGATTGAAAGATCATATTATAACTTACGGTGTAATATAATGGAAGTTTACCTCTATAAACTTTTAATTGATGAAATTTTCAGCAGTTACACGAGCAAATGAATCAATGCCGGATCTTAAATTTGACAGAAAAAACGGACGGAACCACGAGCCAACTCCAAACGGCCTACACCTCAATCGGATTCGAACCCAGTTCCAACACTTCAAGAGAAATCTATTTTTAAAACCCAAAATGTAAAATTGAAAAAATGAACAGAATTTCTTTTTCTATCTTTTTGTTATATGGCCGAGTCTCCTCCTTTTTCTTAAGTGTTTTATCCCCCCCCCCCCTTTATATAATGTCAAGAAAGTGAATGCATATCGTGTGTTTGTAGAAAGATTATGTGGGGTTAGAGCATGTGTTTGCTAAGTGACATGGGGTAGTAGGAAGTCATGGGGTTGGGTCATGAGTGTGTAGGTAAGATTGGAAATTTGTTAATTTTTTATTCTTTTTTTCGTTTTTTTTCCTTTTTGTTTTTTTATTTAAAAAGATAAAATATAAAGATAAGACAAATAACTACCTAATTTTTTAGACTGAAATAATATAGGCAGATTATTCTATTACGCTATAATTTAAATGACACCCAAAATATATTAAAGCTAAGCTAACTTATTTATTATAATTCTAGTTAAAAGAAACTAAATATTTTTTTAAAATTTTCTTTTTCTCTTTATAAATAGAAATAAACTTTATACTATAAGCATGTGAATACTATATATATATTATAATTTTTAGCTTTTCTCAAATAAAACCTATTAAAACTAAGATAAAAATTTAAAATATTAAGATTATATATAAAAGAATTATTTACACTAAAATAGTATGGAATTCGATGTGGTCAAAAATTAGGTGTTCACAGCATGCCCCTCTTTGCTTGGAAACATGAAGAGTTTTCAGGCAAAGAAAATGAACAAGGTGACTGATTTTTGACCTCACTATTATTTAAAAAGGAAAAGAAGAGAAAATAAGAGATGTGATCGAGCCTTGGTTTTAGGCAGCCTACATATCCCGGGTTATAAAGGAATCAGGTCACATGTAGTTCAAGTAGAAAAAGAGTGATGGAGTATTCTTAGATGGAGAGTCGAGTGAAGTTCCGTCGAGGTTCTGATTTGCGGTTCCTACTATTACATCAAAATGAAAAGAAAATTACATACTCTTGAAATCTAAGAGTTACAAAATTTCTATCTAAATGTCATCTGGAGTCTTGTCTTGATTCTTGACTTGCTTCCTTCATTGACTTTAGAATGAAACTTGATGCTCTCGATACAAAAGACTATGAAATACTCTCACAGGCGTGTTCCTTGATCCGATGACAAGACGATGGATGTTGAGACCCTATGTATCTGCATACATTATGTCCACGCTAGTTGTTGCTGGTATTGAGATCAAATATTCCATTTTCTCTAGCAAGAGATAGAATTTTATTTTTGCACATCCAATCCATGCTTTGCAGAAAAACCTACAAGACATCACAAACAAACAAAACAAACAAAAATTTTCTGCCCCAGTTTACACTAGGAACTTTTTGTGAGTTATTAAAAACACATTAAACTATCTTTGCTATTGCAGAATAAAGAATTTAAGAAAAACATTTTTTTTTCATATATATATTTTTTATAATAGGGGATGGCATACCCTACATTAACAAGAAGAAAGGCAACCAGGGGATGTAGCACCCTGTGTTGACGATAAGATAAGGCTCGTGACACTCTGAAATTCTACTAGGGGATGTCGTACCCTATGTAGGTAGAAAGTAATGCGACCAAGGGATGTAGTACCATGTTCGGCAATAAGATGAGGTTCGTGGCACACTAAAACATTACTAGGGGGTGTCGTATCCTATGTAGAAAATAAAAATACAAACAGAGGATGTAGTACCATGTGTTAGCAATAAGAAGTGCAACCAGGGGATGTAGTACCATGTGTTGGAAATAAGATGAGGCTCGTGGCACTCTGGGATGCTACTAGGGAATGTCGTACCCTATGTAGAAAATAAAAATGCAACCAAGGGATGTAGTATCTTGTGTTGGCAATAAAATGAGGCTCGTATGCTCTCTGAAATGCTACTAGGGGATGTCGTACCCTGTAACGACCCGACCGATCGTTTTGAGTACGAGCTACTAGGGAATGTCGTACCCTATGTAGAAAATAAAAATGCAACCAGGGGATGTAGTATCCTGTGTTGGCAATAAAATGAGGCTCGTATGCTCTCTGAAATGCTACTAGGGGATGTCGTACCCTGTAACGACCCGACCGGTCGTTTTGAGTACTAGCACTCCGTTCAACAGGCGGAGGCCACGAACAGCTTCATTTCAGGTATTATGACTTGTACGCGTGGTCGGAATTGAATTTCGAGAAGTCCAAAGTTGATTTGGGAAGAGAATTCTAATTTCGGAAGCTTAAAGTTGAAAGAATGAACTAGGATTGAATTTTGAGTAAACGACTGTGGAATCGGTATCTGAAGGTTCCAGCAGGTTCGTATGATGATTTTGGACTTGGGCATATGCCCGGATTGGGTTTTGGATAACCATGAGCATTTTGGCGCCTATTGTGGAAGTTAGCATTTTAGAAGAAACTTTATAAGTTTGGCTTGGAGTACATTTTAGGGTTATCGATGTCCGTTTGGGATTCTGAGACTGTGAATAGTCCCGTATAGTGATTCTGAAGTTGGGGGCGCAATCAGAGGTGAATTCGGAGGTCCGTAGACCATTTTGAAGACATTTGGCTAAAGATAGAAAGTTAAAGGTTTTTGGAGAGTTTGACCGGGGGGTTGACTTTTTGATTTCGGGGTTGGAATCAAATTTTGGAAGTTGGATTAGGTTCGTAATGTCAAATATGATTTGCGTGCAAAATTTGAGGTCAATCGGACGTGTTTTGATGGGTTTAAACATCGGAAATAGAAGTTGGAAAGTTCAAAGTTCATAAAGCTTGAGTTGGGGTGTAATTCATGAATCTAGCGTTGTTTGGTATGATTTGAAGCCTCGAGAAAGTCCGTGATGTATTTTGGGATTGGTTGGTATGATTGGTTGGGGTCTCGGAGGCCTTGGGTGAATTTCGGGTGGTTAACGGATAAAAAATTGACTTTGAAGAAGTGCTGAAGCATCTGATTGCTGGTATTTTGTCTTCTGCGGTTGGGTGAACGCAGAAGCGGAATCGCAGAAGCGAATGAGTTGCCGCAGAAGCGGTTTTGGACTAAGGCTTGGGCGACCGCAGATGCGGTCAAGGCTCCGCAGAAGCGGGACCGCATCTGCGGAGGCGAGGTCGCAGAAGCAAAAAATGGGGCCAAGCCCAGGACCGCAAAAGCGGCCAAGAATCTGCAAAAGCGGAACCGCATAGGCGGTTAAATTTTCGCATAAGCGGAAACCACTGAAGGCAGTGGCCTTCATTTATTCGGGCTCAATGTCATGTTTTGCTCATTTCTCACTTCATGGGGCAATTTTTGGAGAGCTTCAAGGAAGGTTTTCACCATCAATGTTAAGGTAAGCTACTACTACTTATTCCCAAGTTAAATGCAAGATTATACCATAGAATTGGACATG
>MU772813.1:3279-25179 GCA_026770625.1 Nicotiana glauca | reverse complement strand
TGCGGGATGATTTTTCCCAGTATAGTTAATCGGACTATTATAGTCGCTTTATGGAAGGGTATACTATTATTCAGCTCAGTAACGGGACTTCTAAGAGCCTTGAGGCTAGTCACAGGTTACCATGATGCTCATGAGCGATTTTCCGCAGTGTTGTTGTGACGGTAGGATGTTTGCCCGCGTGTCGGGGCAGTGGATGAATTGAAGGGAGGTTTACTCAGCGTGTAATCAAGGTATTCAGTATTTTATTTCCGGTAGGGGAAAAGTCAGTCGGATTACGAATGGTCAGATGTGGGCTGGTGGAAGTAATAAGACCTGGTATCCTCAAGCGTGGTGGAGCTTTTCTTTTATGATGAGGTGTCGTGGTCCTAATGGGACGTACCCAGTTCGTCGATGTTATAATCTGCTGCGATTTACCTTTATGGAAGGATATTTTGAAATAGTATTGGAGATACAGCTGTCAGATATCGCATGGTGCGGTGGTTTGAGATTGATGTTTTGTGAAAAAGTTAATGCGACCGATGGTTGGAATGAGCAGACTCAATACTTATTTCAGAAGATTGTGGGAGCGTGTCCCACGGGAAGATTTTGTAAGTGAGACATGTAGTCTCTTGATTGACTAAAGGTTTAAAAAAGTATGAGGATTTTGGTAATGTCATCAATTTGAGAATCTATGCCTGAAGGGCACTCGAATTCTGAGTCGTGGATTGTACTACGGTTATGACGGTTGTTCTTGTGTATTACGAGAAGAAGGAGATTAGTATGGACCTTTGGAAGGTCATTGGCTTAATTTGATATGATCAGGGTGGACTTGAGGTTTGTGGATGGATTTAAATGTGAATTTGGGCTTTATAGCAGGCCAGCTGTGTTCATTTTAGTTAGGCGCTCCTTATGGAGTAGTCAAGGTGTCATCCCGTTGTCAGATATTTCATGAAGTGATACATTGCGCCATGTGAGTTTTGAGACGGACTGCGAAATTGTGTAGGTGTTGAGGTTCCGCGTTGCGATGGGTTATATGAGCAGGATGGCTCTTGAGATTTAGATCTTGTATCGCACCTCAGATGTGCTTGAGTTTGTAGCTTATCGTGCTATATGTCCCCTCAGGGATGGCATTATTCACTTAGCGTGCTTGTGACCTAGATTTGGTACTTTATTGCAATGAGCAAATTAGCTCGACGTGTATCTCCTTATGTGAGTTATACGTGTGGATCAGGTGGCACGCCGCCATGGTTATATTGTGAGGATCGGATGGCACGCCGCCATGGTTATGCTGTGTGGAACGGGTTGCACGCCGCAACGGTGTGATGATGAGTGTAGTTTTCTATATGCCAATTTTTGTATGTCCTGCTTCCTATTTTCTAAGGAAGGTCCGTATTAGAGAGGGAGTTAGTTAATTCCTTCTAGAGTTTGATTTCCTGTTGGTGTTGTGTTCGGATTGGTGGCCTTTTGGCGCATGGTAGCATCCTATGAGATTTTAACAATTTCTAGGGCGGCTTATTGCCTGAGCAGCTGTATCGGATGAGACGAGATCCCTTGATCTAGGATTCTGTGCAATCCAGTTATATGAGGTATATTATGGAGATAAGACCATTATTGGGTTCAGAATGAGGTTAAGGCCTTGTCAGGATGTAGGCCTAATGTTTTGTTGACTCGGCGATTGATTATGAATGTCGGTACATCTCTTCCGTCGTGGCGGTATGGTAAAGGTTGGAGTAAGACCTGTATATGTCATGGGGTGCAGTGGGAGCATCGGATCAGTAGGATTTTGGCTAAGTTGATCAGAGAATATTATTGTGGTCCTGTGGATTTAGTGTTACAAAGTAAGCATTCAGCAAGGTGATGCCGTTATGTTTGAGTACAACGTGTAGTGATTGATATGGCGATCGTATGTTGGAAACAGGCCTGGCATAGGATTCCGGATGTTGGAATCGGGCTCTAAGGCTTATTTGCTTGAATAAAAGGGAACATTTTCAGAATTTGTCGAGCTTATATGCTCAGCTAAGACTTGGTAGCACGGGAAAGTGCGTGAGGTGCTAAACAGTGATTTCAGACTACTCCAGTACAGTTCTCAGCACGTTCGAGGACGAACGTATGTTTCAGTGGGAGAGAATGTAACAACCCGACCGATCGTTTTGAGTACTAGCGCTCCGTTCAGCAGGCGGAGGCCATGAACAGCTTCATTTCAGGTATTATGACTTGTACGTGTGGTCGGAATTGAATTTCGAGAAGTCCAGAGTTGATTTGGAAAAAGAATTCTCATTTCGGAAGATTAAATTTGAAAGAATGAACTAGGATTGAATTTTGAGTAAACGATCGCGGAATGGGGATTTGAAGGTTCCAGCAGGTTCGTATGATAATTTTGGACTTGGGCGTATGCCCGGATTGGGTTTTGGATAACCCAGGAGCATTTTGGCGCCTATTGTGGAAGTTAGCATTTTAGAAGAAACTTTATAAGTTTGGCTTGGAGTGCATTTCAAGGTTATCGATGTCCGTTTGGGATTCTGAGACTGTGAATATCCCCATATAGTGATTCTGGAGTTGGGGGCGCGATCGGAGGTGAATTCGGAGGTCCGTAGACCAGTTTGAAGCCATTTGGCTAAAGATAGAAAGTTGAAGGTTTTTGGAGAGTTTGACCGGGGGGTTGACTTTTTGATATCGGGGTCGGAATCAAATTCCGGAAGTTGGATTGGGTCCGTAATGTCAAATATGATTTGCGTGCAAAATTTGAGGTCAATCGGACATGTTTTGATGGGTTTGAACATCGGAAATAGAAGTTGGAAAGTTCAAAGTTCATAAAGCTTGAATTGGGGTGTAATTCATGAATCTAGCGTTGTTTGATATGATTTGAAGCCTCGAGAAAGTCCGTGATGTGTTTTGAGATTGGTTGGTATGATTGGTTGGGGTCCCGGGGGCCTCGGGTGAATTTTGGGTAGTTAACGGATCAAAAATTGACTTTGAAGAAGTGCTGAAGCATCTGATTGCTAGTATTTTCGCTTCTGCGGTTGGGTGAATGCAGAAGCGGAATCGCAGAAGCGAACGAGTTGCCGCAGAAGCGGTTTTGGACTAAGGCTTGGGGGATCGCAGATGCGGTCAAGGCTCCACAGAAGCGGGACTGCATCTGCGGAGGCGAGGTCGCAGAAGCAAAAAATGGGGCCAAGCCCAGGACCGCAAAAGCGGCCAAGAATCCGCAAAAGCAGAACCGCATAGGCGGTTATATTTCCGCATAATCGGAAACCACTGAAGGCAGTGGCCTTCATTTATTCGGGCTCAATGTCATGTTTTGCTCATTTCTGACTTTATGGGGCAATTTTTGGAGAGCTTCAAGGAGGGTTTTCACCATCAATGTTAAGGTAAGCTACTACTACTTATTCCCAAGTTAAATGCAAGATTATACCATAGAATTGGACATGAGAATTAGAGTAAATATTGGGGTTTTGGTTGGAAACCTAGAAAAATTATAAACTTGGATTTTAGCCACGATTTTGAGTATGGAATTAGGAGAAAATCATATATTTGAGTTCCTAAGGTCATGGGTAACCTTTATCTTCGAGAAATTTCGGATTTCCGGGCACGTGGGCCCAAGGGCATTTTGGTCATTTCACTAACCAGAGTTGGAAACTTGTATAGTCTGAATGGTTAGCAAGTATTTGAGTAAATTCTCATTAGTTTATCGTTAACTGGCTAGTTTTGGTGCATTGTGCGTTGGCTCAAGCTTTTGGAAGGATGTAGAATGCCGATTGCGAGTCTTCGGAGTGAAGTGAGTCTCCTTTCTAATCTNTAATTGTGAACACATTGGTAGCTTGAATTTCTTAAATCACATCGAATTAGTAAGTAAATTTCTAAAAGAATTAAACTTCATCTCTTAAATGGTTAAAGGAGAATCGGTTTTATTTGAATAAATATTCCCCGATAAGTTCTTATTTGACTGATTGAGCATGTACTTTATGTGTGCCTGCTTCGCATGGATGATTCGCGAGCAGGATATGTGTTTAACTATGGAACGGGCCGAACGCCTCGGTGATAATAGATGCATCTATGGTTCGTGCCGCTCGACCCTCGGCAGTGCACAATTTACATTCTGTTGGAGCGGGCCGTCGACCTCGGCGTGATTTGCGCATGTTTATCTATTACTTGGAAATATGTAAATATGGAATTGGCCCTACGTGGCTTGATATGAACTGATAAAATAATAAATAATACACCTTAGAAGCCCTTGATTATTACTGGAGGTGTTTACCCATTTTCTGGCTTCACAACTTGAACTTCTATATAAATCCATAATTTTCCTCGCACTTATAGAATATTGCTAATTGACCTCTAGTGAGTGTCGGAATTGGTTCTCGTCTCTACCCCTTCGGGATTAGGTGGGATACTCACTGAGTACACGTCGATTACGTACTCATACTATACTTCTGTGTATTTTTTTTGTTGCACAGGTATGTATACACCTTTAGCAGCCTATTGGGTGTAGTAGCATGGATGACGCTGGGACTAGGTGAGCTGCATCATTGAGGCGACCGCAGCTAGAGTGGTTCCTTCCAATGTACAGTATTTACTTTTCGCTCACTGTATTCCGGGCGGATGTTGTATTTTATTTCTCTTGTCAGTAGTCGCTCATGTACTTGTGACACCGTATTTCTAGGAGGGTTTACAACGGATTGTTCTAACTATTATTATTTAAATTTGAATTCTAGTAGTGAACTTTTATTTATAAAAATGCAAGGCAAAACCTTAGATTTTCAAAAGTATTAAAAGATGAATTAATTGATGAGTCAGTTGGCTGGCCTGACAGAGGTGTCCGGCGCCACCACGACCCTTAGTGGATTTTGGGTCGTGACATACCCTATGTAGAAAATAAAAATACAACCAGGGGATGTAGTACCCTATGTTGGCAACAAAATGAGGCTAGTGGCTCTCTGAAATGCTACTAGGGGATGTCGTACGCTATGTAGAAAATAAATATGCAATCAGGGGATGTAGTACCCTGTGTTGGAAATAAAATGAAGCTCGTGGCTCTCTGAAATGCTACTAGGGGATGTCGTACCCTATGTAGAAAATAAAAATGCAACCAGCGGATGTAGTACCCTGTGTTGGCAACAAAAAGAGGCTCGTGGTTCTCTCAAATGCTACTAGGGGATGTCGTACCCTATGTAGAAAATAAAAATACAACCAGGGGATGTAGTACCTTGTGTTGGTAACAAAATGAGGCTCGTGGCTCTCTGAAATGCTACTAGGGGATGTCGTACCCTATATAGAAAGTAAAAATGCAACCAAGGGATGTAGTACCATGTGGTTGCAATAAGATGAGGCTCATGGCCCTCTGAAATGTTACTAGGGGATGTCATACCTTATGTAGAAAATAAAAATGCAAATAGGGGATGTAGTACCCTGTATTGGCAACAAAATGAGGCAAGGGTATGTTATACCCTATATTGAAGATAGGGTATTGATTACATATAATGAAACTAAAAATGGAATGTTTACATGTATTTTGGAAAAAATCAAGGGTTTGAGAACTTCACTTGGTGGCGTTCGTGTTTTCACAAACGATTTCTCAAAAATGTTTTGTTCCTGTTCTGAACAAAGAAAGATTTATTAGTTTTTAAAATGGAGGTCAGTTTGTGGCCTTGATTATTTCAATCTCTTGATCTCGGCTCATCTTCTTTAATGATTTCAACTGCAATTTTTTATTTCTTGAATACCAATTTCATTTCTGACCCCAGAGAACCTTTGGCTTTCCCAAACTTTACCATGGCGGTACTTAACCTTTTTCAACTTTATTTTGCCTTTGTGGGCATTTTGCTTTGACTTATTTCAAAGTTTTCCATTTCAAAGCAACGGTCAAGCATGGCCAGTCAGGGTTGATTTGATGCCCTTGTCGAGGCTGAGCACCTTTTGAATATATCAACTCGCTTCAAACGAGAACCTTGTAAATCGGTCTTGCCATCTTTTCTTTACCTTAATTTTTGAATAAAGTTAGACCGAAAGGGATTCAAAGAAAAAAAAAACAAACAATGCAATAGAGAATGAGTTTAGAACAAGAGGTGTCCCTTCAGGGAACAGAAATACGGACTTATCTGGGAGTACATGCAGACTTCAATGAACATGACATGTCTTTTGGACTGGATGCCTGATCTATATAAACGTCTGCTTCTCAGAAATTTATCAAATTTTTTACTTGAATGCAGGAAACCTTGATCATGATTGGGTTGATGCTATGGTTGTGTGGATCCTCTTTTCGATCAACAGTGCCCTTTGCGGGTTTTCACTAGCTGATCTCTCTCATTTCTCTTCTCGTCATCGTCTTATAGTGCCCTTTGCGAGTTTTCACTAACAAGACTCTCTCATTTCAATTTCTCTACTTACCATCGCCTTATGGTGCCCGAGAGTTTTCACCAATAAGACTCTCTCATTTTATTTCTCTCATTTTGATTGTATCAGATCCAAACGATTGTATCCTCTAATTCTATAAACATTCTCGCCGATTGATCGGAAGGACTCGAAAGGATTTGGGTAAAAAGAATTTGGATTGAATTACAACTTTGGAACCTTTCAGGCAAAACCATTGCCGAAATATTATAATATCTACCCCAGTTTTACTTTTTGGGGAATTTGGATTTTTATTGTAGTGTGACTGAACCTTAGAGAGAGGCTGCCTACGTATCCTTTCGGAATCAAGTCGAACGTAGTTCAGGGAGATAAAAATAAAATAAATAAACTAACTCTTTTTTTTTTACTTTAAAAAAAAACAAATCGTAAAAGCTCTTAACAAGGAAAATATTTTTGAACTTTGAATTCTCTATCTCTTTTTTTTAAAATTTTCAATAGAAAAACTTCTAAACAAGAAAGAAAATATTTTTGGATTTTCATATTTGGTAATTTTCGAAAGAAAGAAATAATTTTTTGGATTTTGATTTATTTTTCTTTTTTTTGTGAATTTTTGGGAAAAGATTTCTAAAAAAAGGTGGAAAATATTTTTTTGGTTTTTTTGAAATTGGGGGCCGGACCCGATGAAGGTTGCCTATGTATATCACATCCGGTGAGAATCAGACCCGCGTAGTTCGGTCAAAATAACTAAAAAATTATTTTTAAAATTGTAATTTCTCATACCAAAACCTTTCAAAATTTTTAAAAAAATGGTAGTTTATGAAAACTTGAAAATTTCCTCTTTCTCTATCCTCTGTTTAATTCTATCCTAAAACCGGTCAACATTTGAGTGAAGCCCACCAAATAATGTTACATATAACACATAAATATAAACATGTTGGTCCGAAAAATTGGTACCTATCCCAGATGGGCCCGGCCCCTGTGTCGAGCCTCGCTAAGTCTAATGCATATGATGCAAATAAAGCGTAACCTACTAGGGATATTCATTGCTTGTGGCTTGTTCTTCTAAGTTTTCAAATCCTAAAGGGGATGGTATCTAAACCTGGCTTACCCGGATGGACAACCCGAGCCGAGGAGCGTCAAGCGTCACCAGTAGCAGAACAGCACTAGCTAGCTAACGGCTCTCCCGCCTAAACATGTGTGACTAAATCCTTCACCAGAAGCTGGTAGGCTAACTGGCTTTATCTCAAGATAGAAATTTTGTAATGTTGGTAGACAAATACAACATAGCTACCTATCAGAAGACTAAGAGGGGTGCAAGAGAAGATACAATTTATATCATAGTTCAAATAAATATTAAAATGGTAAATAAGCAACAAATAGCACATTATGCTCCCAAACACAATAATATAAAAGACATGATAAAAGCCAAACAAAAATAAATATACAAAGCTCGAATTCTTATTAATTATCCCCAGCAGAGTCGCAATAGCTGTCACACCTCTTTTTTCCCACGCAATCCTATTACGAGGTTGAGTTAAGAGAGTTTTTCCAATTAAAGTGACATTTTGAAAAGGGATTATTTATTATTTAGAGTCGCCAGTTGGAATTGCGTTTTGATGTTCCAAGTTACCTTTTATTGAATCCCTTATCAAAAGGAAGGTTTGACTCCTAATTTAAGGTCTACGAAAACAGAAGACTAAGTAAGGAATTCTGTTGACCTAGAGGAAGGTGTAAGGCACCCCTCGAGTCTCGTGGTTCTAGCACGGTCGCTTTATTGACTAATGTAAGGCTACCAATTTTTAGCTATTCTTGTATTTTATTGATTATGTCTTATTTATTACTGCTTAATTAATTATTATATTCACCATGTCACGACCCGGATTTCCCACCCTCGGGAGTCGTGATGGCGCCTAGTAATAGGAGTTAGGCAAGCCAACTCAATTTACTTCTTTTAGCAACTATCGTCCATTTAATGAAAATAAAACATAATATGATAAAGCGGAAGTCTCAAATATAATTAACTGAAATAAATGCGAAAGTTTAACAAAATCCTCTACCCAAGACTGGTGTCACAATACTCACAAACGTCTAGAGAATACTAAATACAAGGTTTGAATGAAACATAAACTGTCTGCTTCGGTTCAAATGATAACAAACTGAATAAAATAGAAAGGACTCTGGGCCTGCGGACGTCAGCAAGGCTACCTCGAATGTCCCTGGACTGAAAGCTCGCTCCTGGAATGCTACTGCTACTCAAATGCTGCTCCAACACCTGGATCTGTGCAAAATATGCACAGAGTATAGCATCAGCACAACCGACCCAAGGTGCTGGTAAGTGTCTGGCCTAACCCCGGTTAAGTAGTGACGAGGTTAGACCAGACTACCAAATAAACCTATGCAGATATATATACAAGTACAACAAAATAATAGCGGAAAGTAAACAATTAATACAGGGAGGGGAACATGCTTATGGGGTAGCAGATGAAACGGAATATCAAGAATAACAAGGAAACTACATCTGATTTCTTTTAACACAGAATAAGGGAAAAACAAACTACTTTCACTTGTTTCAATTTCCTCTCGTTGCAGGCGTGCAACTCGATCCCATTTCTCAAAATATCACGTGGTAGGCGTACCACTCGATCCCATTTCATAATATCACGTGGTAGGCGTACCACTCGCTCCCATTTCATAGTATCACGTGGTAGGCGTACCACTCGATCCCATTTCATAATATCACGCGGTAGGCATACCACCCGCTCCCATTTTATAATATCACGTGGTAGGCGTACCACCCACTCCCATTTTATAATATCACGTGGTAGGTGTACCACTCTATCCTATTTCGTAATATCACGTGGTAGGCATACCACTCGATCCCATTTCATAATATCACGTGGTAGGCGTACCACTCGCTTCCATTTCATAGTATCTCGTGGTCGGCGTGCCACACGATCCCATTTCATAATATCACGTGGTAGGTGTACCACTCGATCCCATTTCATAATATCACGTGGTAGGCGTACCACTCGCTTCCATTTCATAGTATCTCGTGGTCGGCGTGCCACACGATCCCATTTCATAATATCACGTGGTAGGTGTACCACTCGATCCCATTTCATAATATCACGTGGTAGGCGTACCACTCGCTTCCATTTCATAGTATCTCGTGGTCGGCGTGCCACACGATCCCATTTCATAATATCACGTGGTAGGTGTACCACTCGATCCCATTTCATAATATCACGTGGTAGGCGTACCACTCGCTTCCATTTCATAGTATCTCGTGGTCGGCGTGCCACACGATCCCATTTCATAATATCACGTGGTAGGTGTACCACTCGATCCCATTTCATAATATCACGTGGTAGGCGTACCACTCGCTTCCATTTCATAGTATCTCGTGGTCGGCGTGCCACACGATCCCATTTCATAATATCACGTGGTAGGTGTACCACTCGATCCCATTTCATAATATCACGTGGTAGGCGTACCACTCGCTTCCATTTCATAGTATCTCGTGGTCGGCGTGCCACACGATCCCATTTCATAATATCACGTGGTAGGTGTACCACTCGATCCCATTTCATAATATCACGTGGTAGGCGTACCACTCGCTCCCATTTCTTAATATCACGTGATAGGCGTACCACTCGATCCCATTTCGTAATACCTCATGGTCGGCGTGCCACACGATCCCATTTCTTTCAACACAATACACAAAATAATCCCGGCAAGGGAACAAGATAATATAATAAACTATCCTGGCAGGGGAGATCCAGCTATAACCAAACTTATTCAATTTCTACTTAACACATTTAAATCAATGCTAAGTCTTAATAATTACCGGCTCAGTGTTTAAAGATTTCCAACCAAGTCCTCATAAACAACAATTAAGAATTCGATAATTTAGCAATTCAGGACTCACGATCATGCTCGACACCAGCGTATAGATACTCGTCACCATGCCTATACACCGTACTCGACAAATAGAAATTAGCAAATAAGACTCTACTCTTATTCCCTCAAGCCAAAGTTAGACCAAACACTTACTTCAACTTTCACGGCCAAATCAATCCACAACGACCGCTTTTCCTCTATAATCCGACTCCGAAATAATGATATCTAGGCATAATTAAATTAATAATATCAATAAAGACTCAATGGCAACATCTCATAGCCTAGATATGAATTTACTAGCATTCTTCCAAAAAATACCAGAATCGACCCCGGGCCCGCTTTGGTCAAAACACGAGGTTTGAACCAATTCCATGTTACCCATTCCCCCACGAGCCTGGATATACAATTTGTTTTCAAATTCGACTCCAAAACGAGGTCTAAATCGAAGAAATTCGAAAAACCCTAACTCTACCCTTTTTCCCCAATTTCCACCCTAATCTATGTGATTTAAGCTTGGAAACCTACTAATTAATGAAGGATAATGAAGGAAATAAGTAGGAAATTACTTACCCAAGTGGTCTTGAAGAATAGGGGCTTCAATGTCTTCCTAAAGCTTGGGAGAGAAGAGAGCTTGTGAGTGTTTTTGAGAAAAACCTGCATGTACTGTTCAGTTTTTTTTTAAAAATCACTGGGGGATTCTACTCTATGCGTTCGCGACACTAGGGTCGCGTTCGCGATGAAGGGGAAGCTGGGTGCAACACGTTCGCGATTAGGGTGATGCGAACGCGAAGGGAAAACTGGTGGGGGTCCTGGGTTGGCTTACGCGAACGCACAAGAGAGGATGCGATCACGTTTGAGGAAAGGCTGGAACTTTACGAACACGAGGCTGTTCCGCCAATGCGTAGAAGAGAAGGCCTAAAGATATGCGAACGCGGGATGCAGTCCGCGATCGCGAAGAAGAAATTGCTGGGAAAAAATTACAGAAAAATCTGCTACACCTCCCAAGTCCAAAACTACCCCGAACACCTCCGAAAACACTCCAGAGCCCTCGGGGCTCCTAGCCAATCACATACACTAACTCAACAACCTTATACGAACTTAACCGAGCGATCAATTCACCAAAACATCAAAATCAATGAATCAAACCTCAAAATCATCATTTTTCATTTTAACTTCATAACTTCAAATTTTAGATATTTAGGTTCGAGACACGTCAAACAACGTCCGATTTCAACCAAACTTTACAGAAAGCGCTTAGCATATATATAAGACTTGCTCTGGGCGTCGGAACCAAAATACAAGCCCGATACCATAGCCTTTTAATCAATTTTCATTTCCATTTTTCTTAATAATTTTAGAAAAATATTTTCATAGAAAAATTCTTTTCTCGGGCTCTAGACCTCGGATTTCGACTCCGGGCACATGCCCGAGTCCCATATTTTTCTATGGACCCTCCGGGAACGTCAAATCACGAGTCCGGGTCCGTTTACCAAAAATGTTGACCGAAGTCAACTTTAATTATTTTAAAACCATATTTTTGAAATTTTTCACAGAATTTAACCGATAATCTTTCCGGCTACGCGCCCGGACTGCCGACGAGAATTGAGGCAAGTAAAAAAAGAGGTTTTCAAGGCCTCGGAAGTGCGGAATGAAAGAGAAAAAAGGTGATGACCCTTTGGGTCGTCACATTCTCCACCTCTTAAACAACTGTTCATCCTCGAATGGACAAAAGAAAGAAGTACCTGAGTCGGGAAATAGATGAGGATAGCGGCTCCGCATATCAGACACGGACTCCTAGGTCGATGCCTTAGGAGGCTGACCTCTCCACTCGACACGCACTGAAGGAAAACTCTTCGACCTCAGCTGTCAAACCTGCCAGTCTGGGATAGCTACCGGCTCCTCCTCATAAGACAGATCCTTGTCCAACTGGACAGTGTTGAAATCTAACATGTAGGCTGGATCGCTGTGATACCTCCGAAGCATGGACACATGAACCACTGGATGCACGGCTGACAAGCTGGGCGGCAAGGCAAGTCTGTAAGCCA
The DNA here is from genome assembly GCA_026770625.1 of Nicotiana glauca. Classification (NCBI taxonomy): domain Eukaryota; kingdom Viridiplantae; phylum Streptophyta; class Magnoliopsida; order Solanales; family Solanaceae; genus Nicotiana; species Nicotiana glauca. The sequence goes on along the minus strand of MU772813.1, from coordinate 12,907 downwards.
CCTCTCCCACACGATCGAGAATCTCAAATGGGCTAACGAATCTAGGGCTAAGCTTTCCCTTCTTCCCAAATCTCATCACGCCCTTCATAGGCGACACTCGGAGCAAGACCCGCTCACCAACCATGAGAAGCTACATCTTGAACCTTACGATCCGCATAACTCTTTTGCCGCGACTGAGCCGAACGAAGCCTGTCCTGAATGATCTTGACCTTATCCAAGGCCTCCTGAACTAAATCTGTACCCAATAACCGAGCCTCTCCCGGCTCAAACCATCCGACTGGAGACCGACATCGTCTACCATACAACGCCTCATATGGAGCCATCTGAATGCTAGACTGGTAGCTGTTGTTGTAGGCGAAATCTGCTAAAGGAAAAAACTGGTCCCACAAGCCTCCAAAATCAATGACACAGGCTCGGAGCATATCCTCCAATATATGAGTAGTCCTCTCGGATTGGCCATCCGTCTGAAGATGGAACGCTATGCTCAACTGAACTTGGGTGCCCAACTCCTGTTGAATTGCTCTCTAGAAGCGCGAGGTAAACTGCGTACCTCTATCTGAAATGATAGACGCCGACACCCCATGAAGGCGAACAATCTCTCGGATGTAGATCAGCTAACCTCTCCGATGAATAAGTGGCTGCAACAGGAATAAAATGCGCTGATTTGGTCAGCCTATCAACAATGACCCAAATAGCATCAAACTTCTTCCAAGTCATCGGAAGTCCAGTAACGAAATCCATGGTAATTCTCTCCCACTTCCACTCGGGAAGCTCAATCCTCTTAAACAAACCACCATGCCTCTGTTGCTCATACTTGACCTGCTGACAGTTCAAACATCGAGCCACATATGCGACAATATCTTTCTTCATCCCACGCCACAATAATGCTGCCGCAAGTCCTGGCACATCTTCGTGGCGCCCGGGTGAATAAAATACCGAGAACTATGGGTCTCCGCTAAGGTCAACTCTCGAATCCTATCGACATTGGGCACACAAACTTGCTTCTGCAATCTCAAAATACCATCATCCTCTAAGGACACCTTCGTGGCACCTCCACACTGCACCGTGTCTCTCAGGACACACTAATGGGGATCATCAAATTGTCGATCACGGATGCGCTCCAATAATAAAGAACGAGCGACCGTGCAAGCTAGCACCCGACTAGGCTCAGAAATGTCCAACCTCACAAACCGATTGGCCAAGGCCTGAATATCCAAAGCAAGCAGTCTCTGGCTGACCAGAATATAAGCAAGACTACCCATGCTGGCGGACTTCCTATTCAATGCATCGGCCACCACATTGGCTCTCTCCAGGTGGTACAAAATAGTAACATCATAATCCTTCAATAGCTCTAACCACCTCCGCTGCCTCAAGTTCAACTCCTTCTGCTTGAATAAGTATTACAAACTCTTGTGATCAGTGTACACCTCACACGTACCTCCAAATCTTCAAAGCATGAACAATGGCTGCCAACTCTAGATCATGAACCGGATAATTCTTCTCGTGGATCTTCAATTGCCTCGAAGCATAAGTAATGACTCTGCCATCCTGCATTAATACCGCACCAAGCCCAATACGGGAAGAATCACAATAAACTGTATAAGGCCCTGAGCCTGTGGACAAAACCAATACCGGTGTCGTAGTCATGGCTGTCTTGAGCTTCTGAAAGCTCGCCTCACACTCATCTGACCATATGAACTGGGCACTCTTCTGGGTCAATCTGGTCATCGGGGCTACATTATATGAAAATCCCTCCGCGAACCGATGGTAGTAACCTGCTAACCCCAAGAATACTCCGAATCTCTGTAGCTGATGCTAGTCGAGGCCAGTTCTTGACTACCTCAATCTTCTTCTGGTCCACCTGAATACCCTCTACTGACAAAACATGACCCAGAAATGCAACCAAACTCAACCAGAACTCACAGTTCGAGAACTTAGCATATAACTGACTATCCTTCAAAGTCTGAAGAATCACTCTGAGGTGCTGCTCGTGCTCCTCCTGCTATGGGAGTACACAGGAATATCATCAATAAAGACTACCACGAACAAATCCAAATAAGGCATGAACACTCGGTTCATCAACTCCATAAATACTGCTGGGGCATTGGTCAACCCAAATGACATGACCAAAAACTCATAATGCCCATGCTGAGTGCAAAATGCTGACCTAGGGACATCGGATGCCCTAATCCTCAACTGGTGGTAGTCAGATCTCAAGTCTATCTTTGAAAACACCTTCATGTCCTGAAGCTAGTCAAACAATCATCAATCCTCGACAGTGGATACTTTTCTTAATCGTCACTTGTTCAATTGCCGGTAATCAATGCATATCCTCATCGAACCGTCCTTTTTTTCACAAATAACACAGGTGCGCCCCAAGGAGAAACACTGGGTCTACTGAAACCCTTCTCCAACAAATCCCGCAACTGATCCTTTAACTCTTTCAACTCTGGCGGGGCAATGCGATACGGCGGAATAGAAATGGGCTGAGTGCCCGGAGCCAAATCAATACAGAAATCAATCTTGCTGTCGGGCGGCATACCCGACAGGTCTGAAGGGAAAACCTTGGGGAACTCCCGAACAATAGCAACAGAATCAATAGATGGAACCTCTGCGCTGGAATCGTGAACATACGCCAGATAAGCTAAACACCCCTTCTCGACCAATACATCCCTAATATAACGTCGAAATCCACCATGTCTAAGAGCAATAAATCAACACGGGTCTTAAGACCCTCAAACACTACCACACAGGAACGATGAACTCGGTCGACCACTATAGAATCGCCCATCGGTATAGATACATAAACAGGAATACCCAAAGCATCACTGGGCATAGCCAGGTAGGGTGCAAAATAGGACGACACATACGAATATGTAGACCAAGGGTAAAATAGCACTGAAGTATCTCTAATACAAATCAGAATGGTACCTGTAATGTCTGCACCTGAAGACTCAGCCTCTGGCCTAGCTGCTGGCTGACCTCTACCTCTGGCGACCTGAACTCTACCTCTAATACCTCTACCTCCACCTCTAACACCTCTGCCATCGCCTCTAGCTGGCTGGGCAAACTGTGGAACCTCCGATGCCTGAATCATAGCACGAGAACTCTGATGCTAGAAGCTGCTATAAACACGAGGGCACCATCTGACAATATGCCTCAGATCACCACAAACATGGCAAGACCTCGTCTGCTGCGGCTGAGCACCCCTCAACCTTGGGCAAACCCTCCTATTGTGACCATACTCACCACACTCATAACACCTACACGAACGCTGCAGCTGAGGGAACTGAGGCTGACCCTGTCGACCTGAATGACCACCTGAAGGACCATGAGTGACCTAGAGAGCTGACTGAAAAGGCCTGGGAGGATGGCCTCTACCATAAGAACCTCTACCTTCTGACGAGGTACCACTGAATCTGCCTGCATGACGGGGCCTCTTATCCGACCTATGACCGCCTCCCTGTGGTAGGACCACCTCAACTCTATGGCCCACATTGGCCGCCTCCTGAAAAGTGATCTCACTCCTGGCCTGAGCCACTGTACCCAACTGATCTACCACTGCTGGCTGAACTCCTGTTAGCAAACCCGCTCGAATGACACTCTCCGTGAAGCCTACCAATCGGAATAGAGTATCCTGAAGAACTGGGATGGCAATGAACCCCTCTAGGACCTAAGCTGGGACCACCGGGACTGCTGGGGCTGGAACTTCCTCCTCCAAATCAACCTAAGGCTCCACCACTGGAGCTGCTACTGGGGGCTCGGACTGCTGCGCGGTAGAAGAGGAAGCACGTGTTCTCGCCATCTGCGGAGGAACATAATAGAAATTCAATCAGTACTTGAGAAATAGAACCGCACGACAAGAAAGAACAAATGTGAAACTTTCCCAACTCTGTAGCCTCTGGGGATAAATACAGACGTCTCCGTACCGATCCCTCAGACTCTACGGAGTTTGTCCGTGAGTTATGAGACCTATGTAACCTAGTGCTCTGATACCAACTTGTCATGACCCGGATTTCCCACCCTCGGGAGTCGTGATGGCGCCTACTAATAGGAGCTAGGCAAGCCAACTCAATTTACTTCTTTTAGCAAATATCGTCCATTTAATGAAAACAAAACATAATATGATAAAGCGAAAGTATCAAATATAATTAACTGAAAGAAATGCGGAAGTTTAACAAAATCTTCTATCCAAGACTGGTGTCACAATACTCACGAACGTCTAGAGAATACTAAATACAAAGTTTGAATGAAACATAAACTGTCTGCTTCGGTACAAATGATAACAAACTGAATAAAATAGAAAGGACTCCGGGCCTGCGGACGTCGGGAAGGCTACCTCAAATGTCCCTGGACTGAAATCTCAGTCCTGGAATGCTACTGCTACTCAAATGCTGCTCCAACACCTGGATCTGTGCAAAAGATGCACAGAGTGTAGCATCAGCACAATCGACCCCATGTGCTGGTAAGTGTCTGGCCTAACCCCGGGGAGGTAGTGACGAGGCTAGACCAGACTACCAGATAAACCTGTGCAGATATATATACAAGTACAACAAAATAATAGCGAAAATTAAACAATTAATACTGGGAGGGGAATATGCTTATGGGGTAGCAAATGAAACAGAATATCAAGAATAACAAGGAAACTACATCTGATTTGTTTTAACACAGAATAAGGGAAAAACAAACTACTTTCACTTATTTTAATTTCCTCTCGTTGCAAGCGTGCAACTCGATCCCATTTCTCAAAATATCACGTAGTAGGCATACCACTCACTCCCATTTCATAGTATCGCATGGTAGGCATACCACTCGATCCCATTTCATAATATCACGTGGTAGGCATACCAGTCGCTCCCATTTCATAATATCACATGGTAGGCGTACCACTCGATCCCATTTCGTAATATCACATAGGCGTATCACTCGATCCCATTTCATAATATCATGTGGTAGGTGTACAACTCGCTCCCATTTCATAGTATCTCATGGTCGGTGTTCCACACGATCCCATTTCATAATATCACGTGGAAGGCATACCACTCGATCCCATTTCATAATATCACGTGGTAGGCGTACCACTCGCTCCCATTTTATAATATTACGTGGTAGGAGTACCACTCGATCCCATTTCGTAATACCTCGTGGTCGGCGTGCCACACGATCCCATTTCTTTCAACACAATACATAAAAGAATCCCGAAAAGGGAACAAGATAATATAATAAACTATCCCGACACGGGAGATCCAGCTATAACCAAACTTTTTCAATTTCTACTTAACACATTTAAATCAATGCTCAGTCTCAACAATTACCGGCCCAGTGTTTAAAGATTTCCAACCAAGTCCTCATAAACAACAATTAAGAATTCATTAATTTAGCAATTCAGGACTCACGATCTTGCTCGACATCAGTTTATAGATACTCGTCACCATGCCTATACACCGTACTCGACAAATAGCAATTAGCAAATAAGACTCTACTCCTATTCTCTCAAGCCAAAGTTAGACAAATACTTACTTCAACTTCCACGGCCAAATCAATCCACAATGACCGATTTTCCTCTACAATCCAACTCCGAAACAATGATATCTAGGCATAATTAATTCAATAATATCAATAAAGACTCAATGGCAACATCCCATAGCCTAGATATGAATTTCCTAGCATTCTTCAAAAAAATAGCAAAATCGACCCCGAGTCCGCTTGGTCAAAATACGAGGTTCGAACCAATCCCATGTTACCCATTCCCCCACAAGCCCGGATATACAATTTATTTTCAAATTCGACCCCAAAACGAGGTTTAAATCGAAAAAAATCGAAAAACCCTAGCTCTACCCTTTTTCCCCAATTTCCACCCTAATCTATGTGATTTAAGCTTGGAAACCTACTAATTAATAAAGGATAATGAAGGAACAAAGTAGGAAATTACTTATCCAAGTTGTCTTGAAGAATGGGGGCTTCAATGGCTTCCTAAAGCTTGGGAGAGAAGAGAGCTCGTGAGTGTTTTTGAGAAAAAGCCGTATGTACTGTTCTGTTTTTTTTTTAAAATCACTGGGGGATTTTACTCTATGCGTTCGCGACACTGGGGTCGTGTTCGCGATGAAGGGGAAGTTGGGTGGATCGCGTTCGCGATTAGGGTGATGCGAACGCGAAGGGAAAACTGGTGGGGGTCCTGGGTTTGCTTACGCGAACGCACAAGAGAGGATGCGATCGCGTTTGAGGAAAGGCTGGAACTTCGCGAAAACGGGATTGTTCCGCGAACGCGTAGAAGAGAAGAGAAGGCCCAAAGGTATGCGAACGCGGGATGCAGTCCGCGATCGCGAAGAAGAAATTGCTGGGAAAAAATTGCAGAAAAATCTGCTACACCTCCCAAGTCCAAAACTACCCCGAACACCTCCGAAAACACTCCCTAGCCCTCGGTGCTCCTAACCAATCACACACACTAACTCAACAACCTCATACAAACTTAACCGAGCGATCAATTCGCCAAAACAACATCAAAATCAATGAATCAAACCTCAAAATCATCATTTTTCATTCTAACTTCATAACTTCAAATTTTAGATATTTAGGTCCGAAACACATCAAACGACGTCCGATTTCGACCAAACTTTACAGAAAGCGCTTAACACATATATAAGACTTGTTCCGGGCATCAGAACCAAAATACGTGCCCGATACCATAGTCTTTTAATCAATTTTTATTTCCATTTTCCTTAATAATTTCAGAAAAATAATTTCACAGAAAAATTCTTTTCCCGGGCTCTAGACCTCGGATTTTGACTCCGGGCACATGCCCGAGTCCCATATTTTTTTACGGACCCTCCGGGACCGTCAAATCACGAGTCCGGGTCCGTTTACCAAAAATATTTACCGAAGTCAATTTTAATTATTTTAAAACCATATTTTTGAAATTTTTTACAGAATTTAACATATAATCTTTCTGGCTACGCGCCCGGACTGCGCACGAGAATCGAGGCAAGTAAAAAAAGAGGTTTTCAAGGTCTCGAAAGTGCGGAAAGAAAGAGAAAAAAGGTAATGACCATTTGGGTCGTCACACACCAAGATGCGGAACGCACACAAGGATGTTTCTTTAGAATTAAATGTTAAACCAAGATACAGAATGTACACATGATTAAAATATAATTATTATTTTTTTTGGTTAATTTAAAGGTATCGAGACGCGGGAATGTGCACATGACCCCTCTATTACTTAAGCATATCAATCCAAGGTTCAGGTATAAACACATGAGCTAATATTTAAGGCACATTAATAGTTTTTCTAGTGTATCAATGATTTATTTCTTTCCTAAGTTTGAGATTATTGTGGGGCATACATTATGAAAATCACTTTGTATAAGAAATGATAATACACTTTGAACATAATATGTGAATGTGGTGCAGTGGCTAAAAAGACAAAACATAAGCTCACCCCGAATGTCTTCATAAAAATGAATGCATGGAACAAAAACAGATTAGATTAGAAATTTAATATTTCACATAAAAAAATTCTAAGGCTAACCAACGGAATAATAAATTTGAAATACCTTATTTAGTAAATAGTTCAAGATATCTTATTTTGACGTTATTTTTTTTTACATGGTTTTTATTTTTTCTTGTAATGTTAGAATTATTAATTCATTATCTCCATTCAACTACATAAAATAATAATAATTCTTTTTTCAAGTTAATAACTTTGTTATTTCCTAAGTAGGGATAATTTAGTTAATTCAGATAACTTGATGATGAAAAGTTACAACGTGAATTGATCATAATATTACAAATAAGAGAGGTAATCATGCAATAGAAGTACTATTTGTCGTGCTTTTTAGTTTATTGATTTTTGTATTTCTCAACAACATATATGAAGCATTATAAAAAACTATAATTATATATTGTTACCGTTAAAAAAAAATTCTGCAAAAGATATGCAACGATTTACTTTTTTGATAATGAACAAATTTTTTTTTTAATTTTTTGATTGTCAAATATTATCATAATAACAAAGAATTTAAAATTAAAAAAAAAGGAATTAAAGTAGCATAATCATTAATTGAATTAAACAAAGAAACGCATAGATTGAAAGATCATATTATAACTTACGGTATAATATAATGAAAGTTTACCTCTATAAACTTTCAATTGATGAAATTTCCAGCAGTTACACGAGCAAATGAATCAATGTCGGAACTTAAATTTGACTATAAAAATCGGACGGAACCACGAGCCAACTCCAAACGGCCTACACCTCAATCAGATTCGAACCCAGTTCCAACACTTCAAGAGAAATCTATTTTTAAAACCCAAAATCTGAAATTGAGAAAATGAACAGAATTTCTTTTTCTATCTTTTTGTTATATGGCCGAGTCTTCTCCTTTTTCTTAAGTGTTGTATCCCCCCCCCCCAATATAATGTCAAGAAAGTGAATGCATATCGTGTGTTTGTGGAAAGATTATGTGGGGTTAGTGCATGTGTGTGCTAAGTGACGTGGGGTAGCAGGAAGTCATGGGGTTGGGACGTGAGTGTGTAGGTAAGATTGGAAATTTGTTAATTTTTTATACTTTTTTACATTTTATTTTCCTTTTTGTTTTTTTATTTAAAAAGATAAAATATAAAGATAAGACAAATAACTACCTAATTTGTTAGACTGAAATAATATAGGTAGACTATTCTATTACGCTATAATTTAAATGACACCCAAAATATATTAAAGCTAAGGTAACTTATTTATTATAATTCTAGTTAAAAGAAACTATATATTAATTTTCTTTTTCTCTTTATAAATAGAAATAAACTTTATACTATAAGCATGTGAGATATATATATATATATATATTTGTAAGTTTTAGCTTTTCTCAAATAAAACATATTAAAAGTAAGATAAAAATTTAAAATATTAAGATTATATATAAAAGAAATATTTACACTAAAATAGTATGGAATTCGGTGTGGTCAAAAATTAGGTATTCACAAATGCAGTTCATGAAGTTTATACTTTTGTTAAGTTTGTATGGTCTGGCTCCCCGTTTTTCTTCAGCATCTAAGATCACATTGAAGTCTCCCATTACCCCCAGGGTCTTTGAATTCGGCTCTGCCATGACCTGAGCTCGTACCATAGTTGTCTTCTCTCTTGTGTTGTACACTTTGCATACACCACTGTAATGTAAATTGGAGTTGCACCTAAGGACAATCTGACTTTACAAGTTACTTGCTGCTCTGTGTCTTCCACTCTTTGCAGGTTTATATCTGAAGACCAAAACAACCAGATTTTATTGTTGCAATTGAAAAGACTATTCTGCAATCATAGTTGTAAGATACATCTCACAATTTTTGAAGATCTAAATGTTGGCTCTTGAAGAGAAATGAAAGGTAATTTGTATTGAAGTTGTAAAGATTTCAGCCTCACAAAGGCCTTTTGTGACTTCATGCCAGGGGCGGACCCAGAGCACAACGTATGAGTTCTCAAAAATCTAGTAACTTTTGCGTATACTGTATGGGTCAGAATCCGATCTCACGGTAATTAACGGAGTTAATCTCGTCTTGAGCTAATACACAATTAATAAGTGGTATGGCCACTTATTCATAACAGGATTCGACCATTGTCTGATTTAATCTACGAGGGCAC